>OU974071.1:2514458-2747935 GCA_918843875.1 Diadumene lineata
TCTGCAACTTGTATTGATGGCTAAACAACTCAGATGCCAGAGTTCAGCGAATCATGCGAGGCAGAATTACCTCCCATCGCATTACCTGCGGAATAGAACATGAGGGCAATGGTCACTTGTTCTTTGATTACCGGGTATGTCCCGATGTTGCCCCGGTCAAAGAGGCTGCTCCTAATGATAACGCTTGGTTTGACATGTGGCGATTTCAATGTACGGACCCAAAACCTCGTCTTAAGTTTGAAAGCGGTAGGACCCTAATATCACAGATATATCGCTCCCTGGTCCAATACCACATACGGGTGGACTCAGAAGAGCGTTTCTGGATAAGCAAAGGAGATACCTGGCAACAGGTCAATTCAATCACGATGCTGCGTCAGCACATCCGAAAGACCTATTTGGCAGGCTTGGTGACAGAGATGCAACGCTCCAAGGCATGGAATCAGTGGCAGGCGAACATGTCTATCTCTAGCAAGTCCTACCGATGGCTTCGTAAAGACTTGGCGCAAGATCCAGTATACCGAGTTGGAGTGCAAATGGTGATCAATGAATTACCATGTCGATCGATACAGGCTAAACGCTACCGCGGTACGCATGCAGCCGCCATCTGTCTACTGTGCCATTCCCAAAGAGAGACGGTGAAGCACATATTGTGATCCTGTCCCAAACGCGAACTAGCTCTCATCCGGAATGACCGCCACAACAAAGTTGTAAGCGAGATCAAAATCTGGTTAGAGATAGTTTTCCGTGAGGGCAGGGTGAGAGAAGGCAAATTTGTGGAGGACATAAGTGCCGAAGTAGCATACGATGAAGACCTTCCAAGATACTTTCCGGACATTGTATTCAGCTACAAAAACGGCCACGAAGTAGAATATGTTACATGGGAAATCACAGTAACGATGGACAACGCGCTGCAGGATATACCAGAAACTAATCAAATATCAAGGCTGGGTAGACGCCATGGCCTTACAATCCGGTAGAACGATTGGGTTTGAGGTAATGGGATTTGGAGTATTAGGGGGAATCCCGTGAAACTTTGAAACCATCCTCAAGCGAGTTACCACCAGATCGTAAACGGATTGGTTAGTAGACGGAATCCAAAAAGCGTTAATGTATCACAACAATGCACTATGGTGTAGACGCGACCGTCTAGTCCTGGCCATTCAGTAGTACAGCTCCGTCCATGGAAAAGGTCTGGATGCTATCGCTCTCCAGATCCTTAGGCGTACGCGATCGAGGGGAGCAGCCGTAAGATGTTATGATTTCACGCAGGATGAGGGCCCTAGTAGCTTAAAAAGTTATTGTGCAAGGATGAATCCAAACAATAATAAACCGATTATCCGGCTACCGTATGACTAATTCCACATAGGAACTAAAACATACGAATTCGGATTACGTACGTGGGTAATGACACTTCATGTCTTAGTTGGCTGGCTGGGTAGAATGCTACAACGTCAGGTACGGGGATAGGATATATTCCTAAAATCAATTCGTCATATCAGATCAGTAAAGTCCCACTCCAGAATTTTCAGGGGCGTAATGATGACCCGTTGTCAATGGACGTATGGGATAATTCTTAGATGTGTAGAAATGTGGTCAGTTACTACTGAATCAGGAGATCGGCTGAGCATAACTCGGAAGTAGAGTAATGTAAGACCTCTAACCTGCAGTAACGACGGGCTGCCCATCTCTCTGCGAACTGGCGGTGGGTAACGGCTATACTAGCTGCCATTCCTCAGGGTCTAACCCTTCGAGGGGTGCGTACTGTGTCCGTATGGGGACGTGACCCTTTTCCATGGTAAAAGCCTTCGAGACAATATCATCGAAAACATATCTGTTCACCCACCAATAGGGAACGTGAGCTGGGTTTAGACCGTCGTGAGACAGGTTAGTTTTACCCTACTGATGAAGCGTCGTTGCAATAGTAATTCTGCTCAGTACGAGAGGAACCGCAGATTCAGACAATTGGCACTTGCACTTGGTTGAAAAGCCAATGGTGCGAAGCTACCATTAGTAGGATTATGACTGAACGCCTCTAAGTCAGAATCCGTGCTAGAAATCAACGATGACTACCTCCAGATGATCTTAGGCGAACAAGGATAGAGGTCGGGCTTTTGCACCATTGTACTATTATCCATACTTGATATATATTAATAAATTGATTATACTTATCATCAACGTTCAAATAACACTGAAGTTCAACTAACTCTGAAATTATTTCCAATCTAACCCTGTGTCTCTTTCTAAACCAAGAATGGATTTTTGTTTGGTAGCCTGTAGCACGCCACAGGATTAGTGAAACCTTACGTAGTTTCCTGTAACGTCTCCGAAGAAAATTTAACTGTCGCCTTATATAACAGCTTCGTTTTGAGACATTCAATAAAGGCTTTGTAGAACAACAACTTGACGAGATCATCCTTAACCATACACCCAACTTGCAAACATGACAGCCTTTGAAATTTTCGTTGAATTGAAGAACAGACAAGCTGAGCAATTGAAAGGACTGTCTTTTTGATGAATGCTGGATTATCAGAGACTTGTCGACCTGAAGAGCAGAAAACTATTTTAGCAAATGACTGAAATTTATCATGAAAAGTTGTTCCAAAAAATTGGTGTCGTCATTACATCGCATATACTTATAAGTGCGGGTTTTTGAAGTTCAATTATACTTCATTCGTGTAGATAAAAAAAGTAAAAATGTTTATTCTCTTTAGAAATTAGCCTGTAGCTATTTCGAAATATTTTCGTGTAAAATTTTAGCTCTAAATATGGACTAACTGTACTGAGCACCCCCTCTAGTATTGATGGGTAGGGGTTAAGGATTCTCTGTGCCAATTTTCATACTTTTGTCACTACTGTAAATATCTGACCAAAATTTGCACCTAAGAGACCTGACTATCGTGACCTTGCGATGTTTAGTATGACTTTGTGCTGTGTTTACGCTAATGTTAAATACAGGGTTAAAATTGTCAAAAACGAGGCAATTGCAACGGCTCAATCAAAGAAGTGGTCAGCGCTTATGCAGAGAATGGCTCTGTCCACAGTTCTCAAGAGGAAGGTATTTGTGGTATATCCCGAAGTTAATCATGGTATCCGATGTTTATGACAAATTTGTTTATTCGTGTTTAATTTTTGTGGATTTTCCAAATGGAGGACTCGTTAGAACTCGGAACACATTCGACTTCCAGAGTAGCTGAACAGAATCCTTTAGATAGCTTATTCAATCGCTTCAAATCATACATAGACGATAGATTTAATTCTCTTAACGTGCCGTCGTTACACTACCGATAAAGACGAAACGGCCCCAGATTCAGACGCAAAAGTGCTGAAAAGAGAGACAGAAGCAGCCAAGCTAAAGTTCAAAAGCAATCAGAAGCAATTTTGTTTTAATGCAGAAATTGAAAACAACTGTGCTCACATTTTGGAGCTGATCAAAGGAGACAAGGCAGTCGAAGCCATTCAGTCTGTTGAAAAAACCCTGAAAGTGATTCAACATCGACAGAAGCTAATAAAGCTTGCTGATAAAAGTGATGGAGGCTGGTTGGTCGTAGAAGAGTACGAACAGGAGGAACTTGCTGACGATTCCGAAGACGAAAAAAAAATTGAAAAGTGCAGGACAAAGCTGTCAGAAAGAAAAAGCCAATGCAGAGTCAAGCAAACAAAAAAGTGAAAATGGAGCAACCAGCCCTTGCGCCTAGAAATTACGCAGCCCAAGACAGGGAGCTTTTTCGAGGTAAACTACTGTCACAATTCCGGCTTTCTACGTTAGTTCCAGAGCTTGTTTAGCGCATAACAAGCTACCAAACTTGTAATTTGTTGTATGTCTCATTTTACATCCTTAAGAGTTATAAGGAAAATATTTTTCATACGTATGAACGTAGTGAAGAAGAATGAAACTATAGTGTTCTTCAATAAGTCGCTTATATCAAGATTATACACATCTAGGTGTGGAACGAGAGTACTGTTGAGATCAAAATTTGAAAAACTGAAAACTTATCAATTGGTTAGGTAATTTCATTGTTATCCGAGTCGATAATAACAGTATACATATAAAAAGTGAAACAACTAGAGAAGACATGTTGGTATCACTTTGAAAAGATCGAAAAGAAAAAAAAGATTGGGAGATCAGGTTGTAGAACGTCGTTGATAACAACACATTCTTTTTGCTTTCATAATCTGCTATAAAAGATTGTCATTTACTCTTCAGCCTGTTCGGAGAATTTTATTTTGGTCCTTCACCAAATCATAACCAGTTCTCATAATCACTCAAGGCGGACCTAGCTAGAGGGAATGGGCAGCAAGCCCTCTATGAGAGCGAAAAATTTTAGATTTCTTCTGCAAGAATTATGGCGTCCTAAATGAGACAACCCCCTCTTTCAAAAAACCTTGGATCCGCCTTTTCATCATCCACGATGAGACACTAATGCCAAATATTATTTCTTGCTATACTTTTTATTTTTACTCTTTCTATTTTTGTTAACTTTTACTGGTCGTTTTAGCACGTTCTTCACTATTGAAATAATGAAAAAGGTTTAAAATTAGAATTTACAGTTTATCAGTACTTCAGAGTTGTTCATCGCAGTATCTAAATTCCCGGATTTTTTATTTGTATTTAAACTGATTAGATTAATGTTAAGGTTCGAATTTAGAGAATATTTAATATTTTAATAGGATATGGCTTTTTTACAATTTTTTCAATTCCCAAAAAATGATTTGTTTATTTTGAAACTTTTCATTAACTTTTGTTGAGCAATAAAATAAAATTTCATTCAAAAATACTCACATTATTCAGGAAACGTTCAGCTTTTTATACAGTAAAACCGTGTGTCCGCCATCTTGGATTTTCTGAAGTGAAGCAAAGCCTGAGAACTAGCTGCAGGAAACCCAATTCGAGAAAAAGGTGATAAAACAGTAAAAAGGTAGTTTTCAGGTGGTAATTTGGTTCTTTTTCCCCTGTTTAATTAATTAACAAGTTTTATGTGAATTAAGTGGCTGTTTATCACAGTTTCACAGCTGAATTTAAGAAAAAATAAAATATTCACAAAAAATAGCAAAAATGGTGCATGTTTTTTTCTTCAACATCTCCATAGCAACGGTTGCTATGGAAACATCTAAATTCGCTGTGCATGCATTTTCATGCCTCATCTTTGTCATAGAAACCTTTCAGAACAATAAGATGCTATATGGTCCACAAAGAAATGCAAAAAAAAAAAAAATTGGGGTTGAAATTTATTGAAAACCGAATATGTGTCTGCTGCCTGTTTTAATAAAAATAATTTGTATAAAATTGTACTTTGCTTGTAAAAAAAAACAACTCAAAAGGTTCAACAAAGTTCACAATTGTTGTAAATGAGCTTAACAATGTCTAAAACGCAGTTTCCAGTCCACCAAGTGGACTATCAAACATTAATTTTACTGAAAAAATGTAAAATTCAATAGTTCTTAAGGTTGCCATAGCTACAGTTGCTATAGTGACATAGAAACCAAACAAAAATAATTTCAAATTCAAGGTAGATAATTCGTTTATAATTTGGGCTAGTTTTGTGTTGATTGCTTGTATTAAAGTAAATGTTTAGGCTGTTTTATTGTTAGCAATGCTTTCAAGTAAAAAAAACAGCCTTACCCAACCCCTCCTCAGAAATGGTCTCAGAAATGGTCCATTTTCTCGCTCACGCACAGGTTACAGCAAAAGCAACAAGTGGATCTTGGAAATATAGATAATAAGCTTTCATTTGATACCAGTTTCACTATGTCTCATGTGGGGCACGACGAAAATTGATTTTTTGGGGGGTCAGCTCATGGACTACTAAGTCTTTTTACAAGGACTCGACCAGGGTGACTGTGAAGACTTCTTGTGAAGGAGTTCTTGAGCTTAACAAGAAATGTAATGACATCAATTAGAAATGGGACTATAAAGAAACTATCTATTCTCACATGACATTCGTTTGTATCGCAATTGGTGCAAAATGACGCCATATAATGCAACGAAACACAGACGCGGTTCACACTAGTGTTCTAGTATCTAGCAAAAACGGCTTGCTGGAGGCTTTCAGACCAATACAATACCCATTGCCTAACCATAGCAAATTCATTTACATGCATATCTATAACACCAAGTAGTACGAGTCTTCCTACCTTGATATCCGGAATAATCAGCCTTTACTTCTAATGTACTTGGGTCAATCAGAAACCCACACCAAGGGAACGACTCGTTGTGTCCAATATGACGCACAGGGATCCCAGTTGTTGTAGCGTAGTTGACAAGGGTCTTCTTAGCACTTATTTGCCAGTCATACTTAGGTATCCCAGCATTCATGGTGGTCAGAAACATGTCAGTTTTTGATTGGTCAGCTGTCATAAACAGGAAGTCGTCTACTCATCGCAATAATAATGAACTGTCGTCGCGTAGGAAAGTCTTGAAAAAGCGCTTTTCCATGTGGGTGTAGAACTGACTACATAAATAACTGGAAAGAATCGATCCTTGTGCAATTCCCAAGAAAGACAATTATATATCAAAGGATAAAAACACATGAAGATAAGGAAGAAAAGTCATCAAATGGTAAATAAAAGCTGTTCAGTCACTGCAGAACTGTGCAAAACAATGATTACCAACGCTGCAACTGAATAACCTCTGGAATATGCGTAATATAACTTTTAATCAAGCATTGTAAGTCATAATTTACAGCAAGAGAGCATACAACAAGTGAAGCTTTTGCCTATATCGTATCATCACGAAGCTAAGGATATCATATACTACTTAAAATGTCGCTTAGTCCTTGTTAATATTCCTGTTCATATATATTTTCCTAGTAAGGTTCCAACTCGTTTCACCAGTAGCAGTTCTGCTTTTGACTTGCTAATTACTAATTGCCGCACTAAACTTTTTCAAACCAGTTACTTTAACCGCTTACCTAAGCTTTGGAATAACATGCCTGTTTCTCTGCGTAATCCTGAATCTCTCAATAACTTTAAATCTCTGATTAATAAACATTATTTTAATGCTCTAATAAATTTTTATGACCCTAATCAATTTAACACTTGGAAATCAAATTGCCTGAAATGCTGCTCTTCTCTTAATCTACTAACATCTAAAACTTGCTGTTACTGAGTGTCACGATATTATCATATATATTTGAACTCTAAATTTTAATATTTTTAATTATCTTATTATTTTTAGTTACATATTTCTCTAGCAGGCACTTTGATTGGAGCCTAGCTCTGTTGTGTCGTCCTAACCCGAATATTTGCTTTTTATTATATGTATATAGAATTTTTAATTTATTCTAAACCAGTAATATTATTTTTTATTATTATTTGTTTTTATTATTCATATATTATTTTAGGGTGAAAGTTTATTAAATAAATAAAAATATAAGTATTGGGATTCTTCCAACCAAATCTCATTTAAATTCTAGGAACAAAGACAAACGAAAAAATTTTTTATTTTATTTTTGAATTGTATTTACGGCGCTGCGATTATGCTAATAAATCATTTGTTCTAAAAACTCTAATAATTTACTTTTTTTCTCTCGTTCTAATAATAGAATTAAAAAAAAAAATGTATGGTAGAACTAACAAAGATTCCTTCTCTTACCTCCTGCTCTCTTGGCAAGCGCAATAAAAGAACGCCCACATACCTTGTATCTGTTTATAGGTACAATTTCCAATTTTTACAATGTTGTTGAACAAGTGTTTCTTTAAAATATCAAGAGCTTGACGATGTTCAAGACGTACGAGGCATACTTGATCAACAAACACCATATTCCTCAGGCCTTTTTCCTGGAACATAATCGTAAGAGTCCAGGTTTCCTTTGTGTTGCCTTGCAGAGCATTAATTTTATTTTTGTAATAGAGCCTTTTGCTCATTTCCTTCACATGTGTCAGTTCGTTTGAATATTTTTTTAGAAAAAAGCCTTTGTTCATTATTACCATTCATAAAGTAACTGTAGTAGAGACGCCTTTTATTTTTAATTGACTTCAAAATGGCCGATGTAATCCATGGTTTCTGAGATAATTTAAATTGTTGTTTAGACAACTTCACAAGAGGTGCATTCTTATCCACAACCTGAGAGAATGATGTAATAAAGCTATTGAACGAGTCATGGACATCATTGTTGACTTTCCAGTTCATTTGAGACAAATCATTCAAAAAATTGCTTTCATTAAACGACTTAAGATTTCTTTTTCTGGAACTCCTTTCGCTTTTTTTCATCGTGACATCACTCACATTCAGAAACACTGGAAAATAATCGGAAATATCGGACAATAAAATTCCAGACAGAAGATTCTTTTCTAGAGCATTGGTGTAAATATGATAGATTAAAGTTTGAGAATGTTCGATGATTCGAGATGGTTGAGTTATTAGTGGAAAACAATAGTTCGAATAAATCATGTGCAAATATTCAGAAGTAAATTGGTGCGAGTTAGATTTAATTAGATCAATGTTGATATCCCCAACTACAATCAAATGTTTGTTTTCGTTAGAAATTTGTTCAAGCTTATCTAATAAGGCTTCTTTGAATGTTAATAGATCTGAGTTTGGATGACGGTACACTACTCCACAAATAAGATTTTTATCGCACGACATCTCAATCCATATATCTTCACATCCGTTAAGATTATCAAAATTCTTCGCAAGGCTTCTAATATTACAATGAAAGACTGTAAAAGAGTTTTTCATGTTAGAATTGTTCAAGGCATTTTTCATTTCATCATAGTGATACTATTTAGATTGTATGGAAGGTAGAATATTTTGAGGATTAAATGGATAATCTCGATTATGAAAATTAATGACATTGTCGCCGTTAATCTGCATATTTTGCATAAGAAGTCAATTTTGTTATTTTAACAGTGCTTAACAAAACAAAGTCTTTAATTTAACATGGACAAAAATAAAATGAAACGAGTATAAGATAAAACATGTATAAATAATTACTAGCAGTTTAAATATATTAAGTCTCATTCTATCGTTAGTAGTTATGTCCATTTCATTCTTTGTAAAGTTGGCCGTTTATGTATAAATTGCCATGGTGAAACCTTGATTTTTTACCTTGTTGGAAAGCTGTCTTCATTACATCTTTGAATTGTTTCTTTTTATGAAGGTCCTCCCAAATAAGATCTTCGATTACCCAGACATTATTGGTAAGATTTCTTTTCTGGCGAAGGGTTTCTTTTTGTTCGGGTCTGTATAAGAGTTTTGCAATGATGGACAGAGGTTTTTCAGGTACTGCTTTCCCAGTACGATGCGCATTTTCAATTACTGGCGAAAATCCATCAAGGTCGTAATATAAGATATTCTGCAAACATTTTATACAATCCTCACCCTGTTCCTCGGAAATGTTGTTGAACCGTAGATTGAAATCTCTGGAATATCTCTCGAGATGTAGGCTACGCTCGTGGATTTTGCTTATTCTCTCGTCGATATTCTATATTGATTTATATTTAGCTTTAACTTCTTTCTCCATTGTATCTATTTTTACCGAATATTCGTGAATTTCACCACGTATGTGTTCATAGCTACGTTGAACCTGTTCAACAAGCAGAAGTCACCGCGGAAGAAGCTCGACCTCAAGAGGGCGAGTTAGAGGTAATTAAGACCCTTTATTTTTATGAACCATTTCTTGTATGTTGCGGGACTTTGTGTGTAGAATGAATTCTTTGGCGTGTTGGTTCGAAGAACGACTACAACAAGGGTTGAAAATGCATGTTCAGTGAGTGGTTTAATACCACGAGGATATTTCTTGTCTGTAGAAAGAATTCTTTGGCGGGTTGGTCCAAAGAACGACTACAACAAGGGTTTAAAATGCAAGTGGTTTGACTTCACGGGAATATTTCTTGCTTGTAGAATGAATTCTCTGGCGGGTTGGTCCAAAGAACGACTACAACAAGGGTTTAAAAATGCATGTGAAAGTGGTTTGATTCCACGGCAATACTTTCTTGTTTGTAGAAGGAATTCTTTGGCGGGCTGGTTCAAAGAACGAATACAACAAAGGGTTTAAGGAATGCATGTTTAATTAAGTTGGTTGAATACCACGGGAATACTTCTTGTTTGTAGTATGAATTCTTTGGCGGGTTAGTTTAAAGAACGACTACAACAACGGTTTTAAAGTGCATGTTAAAAGTGGTTAAATTCCACGGCAATACTTTCTTGTTGTGGAGGGAATTCTTTGGCGGGCTGGTTCAAAGAACGACTACAACAAAGGGTTTAATGAATGCATGTTTATGAGTTGGTTGAATACCACAGGAATACTTCTTGTTTGTAGAATAAATTCTCCGCCAGTTTTTGAATGCATAGTCTACCTCATGAGAATACTGTTCTAACGTTAAAAAATAAAAAAATAATAAAAATATTGATATAATGGAATTGCATGTTGTTTGATATAACTAATGCGGAATTATTTGTGTATTTAGCGCATGAAAAGAGAGATTGCCGAGTTGAAGCAATCGATCAAAGGCCTAACTACAAAGTCCGTCGAAGGGGAAATCAAAAGGTTTATGGCATACGCTGCGAGACCCTTATCAGAGTTCAAAAATTACGAGGCTTTAGAAATGTTGGAAGTGATAAAGAATGTGGCCCATGACAGTAACCATGCCAAGGAGGGATACTACCGCCTAGTGTACGAGACCGCTAGAGTAAAGGTGAACCTAACTAACGAATATTTCAAGGACTTGCTCTTACGTCTGGTTGGGGATAAAGAACATGAGAAAGTTTTCGACACTGTAGCAAAGATCGAGAAGACTATGCAAAGGAAAAGCAGGTCACGCCAAAATCGCCTTGGAGGTCCCTCGCCTTTCGGCCAGGTCCGCCCCCGCCTGTCTCAGGAAGGAAGACCACTCTGTTATTATTGCCACAAGCCGGGTCACTTTAGGGCCCAGTGCAACAAGAGGGCAGCAGATAATAGAGCAGGAGGATCTGGGAAGGGTAACCAGGCCTCTAGCAGTGCTTAAAGACTGTATTGTCATTTGATTGATTAAAGATAGTGTGCATGCAATTCATCTAGTTTGATTGTCTCAGGGGCTATACAACAATGAATGAATTCTTGGCGGGTTGGTTCAAAGAACAACAATGATTTGAAATGCATGTTAATGTAGAATGAGTTCTTTGGAGGGTTTTCAACCGGGTGTATTAGATCTGTTTTCTCCAATAATAATAATAATAATAAAAAAAATAAAAAAAATGAGTTAAAAAAAAATATATATATAATAATAAACAAAGCCAAATACGAGATTAAAGGGGGGTCGTATCAAGTGCATGTCAGACAGGCCATATATAAATATATATATATATATAGAGTTTGCTGAAGAAGGCTGAATAGCCGAAACGTCCAAATAAACAGCGCTTCTATAGTTGCAAGTTGTGTGGCCTTGATTTACTTTATTCTACTTATATATATATATATATATATATATAAATGGCGGTCTGTCGAGAAGTATTTTTCGCTGCAATTTCTTTAAGTTTTGGACGAATCAAGCGAAGGTTTTCATAAGGACTACAGTTTTTCTATAAGGAATTGTTTGACAGGCAATGCATCAATACAGCTAGAAACTTACATTTTGTAATATGCTTAAATTTGTCATTTTGAAAGTGTCTTGTTTCTCGTTTTTATATGTCATAAGTCGTCTAGAGTGGCAATAGTCTCGAAAACAGGGTCCCTAAATAACCCTCCCGGTCATACTGGGTCAGGGCTGTCGTCTCTCTGTCGACTACGCGGGGTTTCTTTTCGGTTCCTAATGATATTTTGTTTCATAGGAGAACGAATATTGGTCTTGGGAATGTAATCCAGCATTTGACAAGAAAGTGATATCCGCAACGGGTAACTCAAAAGAAGTTAGGTGGATTGATGTCCATGGAAACCCCGTTGTAGTTGACAGGGGGGTGGCAGCCAACCAAAATATGAGCGATTTGATCGAAAAGGTGAAATCTGGGGAAGCCTTGGGACATATTGAAGATCTGTTGTTCCGTGACCCAAGCTCGTTCTGTGCAGGCGAAATCCATAATCAGGTAAACGAATGGGAGGAAATCTTACAGCACCGCTGGTCACCCAAATTAGAGGAGATATCAGGCTGGATAAAGGATAAAGTTTCAATTTTTCCTTACTTCCAGCCGTTCAAGGGGAGCTTTAAGAGGTGTTGCATGAGAAAGTCAAAGAAAATTGGAAATGAAAATTCAAAGCCCCCCCTGAAACTTTGTGTGCTGGCAGGTCCTCGGGGGGAATGAACAAATCGAGACATATTTCATCTCAAAACATTATGGTTGCCATGGAAACCGCCGCTGACCAAATTGTCCACGGGCTCATGTTTTCTGCAAAAAAAATCAAGCCTTGCAGGGTGAAATATAAAGCTCTGCTACTCGCTCAAAATCTTCCCAATCAACTTGAAAGTTGGCAAGATGAAAGATCAATCTTAGTTCTAAACATATGTATAGTTTTTTTTGTAAATTAGAGTGTTTTTAGAATTAGAGAAATTACGCTAATCATGGCTCTCTGTTGGCACTTTTTACAAATGACAAAATCACTATCCATTCTATGTACGATTTCTCCAAAAGTACTCACAATTAGAACACAAAACTCCGTCAATAGCAAGTTGGAATAACAGGGTAACTAAAACATATAATAGATATTTGGGCATTCAAATAAAACAACAACAAAAATGCAACGATTTTTATACAAAATTTCAAAATATCAAACAATTTGCATATTTTGAGCTAAATCATTTAAATTGAAAAAGTTTTCCAATAACAATCTTTTTTACCCAGAATGAGGATCAGTATCTGTTTTTATGTTTGCTTTTGCCTTTTGACATTTTAAGTTTGGAATTTAAGAGAAATCGTATTCATATGTGGCTACCCTTTATGATATATTTGCATCATATGGCAACGAATATTCAGCCTTCAATAACTGATCCATCTCTCGCTATTTTAATCCAATCGTGCAGCAACAAGGTACTTGGAACTCTTTAAAAGTCAGATGTCCTTTTGTTGGATAGCAATTAGCAATTGTCCTCGCCGAATGTATAAACAAAACAGCACATTTTTGCTTCGTAAATACACCAAAATTACTCGTTCAAAATTGGTCTCTATTTCCATCCAAATACGTCTTTTTCTTTGGCTCAACTCAATACCTGTACTCTATGGAACCACCAAATGAGTAAAACCTGTGCTTAGTGTTATATTTGCATCAATTTCGATATAAAAACGCTCTAAATGTGACATAATGGACATATAAATGGACATTTCATTCGAGTGCTATTACCGGAAGTGACCTGAAAGATGCTGCTGACTGGTCGAAGAGTGTGTTTATAAATCAATTACAAATCTTCTGACAAATATCGGAATCAAATTCAATAAAACTCAATCGAAAGCAACTGATGTATAACTGGTTGCTTAGACAGCTGCCTTGCTATTTTTAGTATTTTTTTTTTTTTTTTACCTTTGTATATAAGACACAGGAATCCCGATGATGGCAAGGTAACAGATGTCCTATTTTTTATTTTGATATTGTTTTTGAGATGCTACAATATAAACTATATATTTTTTTATGATCGCAAAAATGTCCTAGGGCTTTCTTAGACGTTTTTGCGCTTTTTTTTTCTGTTTTTCTTTCTTTCTCTCATTCTTTCTTCCTTTCTTTCTCCCTCCTCCCTTTTTCACTTTCTTTCTACCTTTTTTTCTCGTTTCTCTCCCTCATCCATCCATTCATATATCCATCCATCCATCCATCCATCCATCCATCCATCCATTTATCCACTCATCCACTCATTCATTCATTCCTTCCTTCATTCCTTTATTCCTTCATTCCTTCATTCCTTTATTCATTCATTCATTTCATTAATTCATTGATTTCATTCATTCATTCATTCGTCGTTCGTTCATTCATTCATTCATTCATTCGTCGTTCGTTCATTCATTCATTCTCTGACAGACTTGTGTAGGGACAATTTGCAGCTAAATTTTGTTGGAGAATCATTAAAACTAATCTGAGGTTCGTGCTTCTACTTATCCACTCTCTTCATATACTTAGCAGTTCATAAATATTCGTTGAGATAATTACATGTAGGTTGCAAAATTCCAGTCAGTAGCTTTTGATTGAGGAACGGTTTTCTACTATGGAGAGTTGCTTGTTTTTTCAGCTTTCGCAAAGCAAAAGTACATGCACAGGCGAACAAATATCAATCCAAGATTGTCAGAAAGACATAAGTGCACATCTTAGAACATATGGTCTTGGAAAACAACATGGACAAGTCAACAGTGAAATGGATTTGATTTTATGTCGTGCAGGTACAAAGTTTATGATACATTTTTATATGAGCATTGCTTAATAGTTACTGCTATATTGTTAAATGTATTATTTTGAGTTTGGAAGGTGTATCCGTACTCGATTTTGAGAGCAAAAAAAAAGTTTTTAATTGAATTTCGTCGTGTTTGTCGATAATTATAGATATAAGTGATTATGTGCAATCAAAATAGCATGGAAAATACAAGGATTTTTTATAAAATCCAAAATAAATATAAATAAATAAATTAACTATCGTTTTTTTATTTTACTTCCTTGTTAAATTATTAGGTCTGTTTAATGTTGATTCAAATGAAGCGGCATTATATTCTATTTGCAAGTACCATCGTGATCGATGCCATGGACAAAGACGAACTACGTAAACAAAAAATGACCATTCTCAAGAAAGTTTGTGTCAGGCATGCAATTTCAGAAGCGTCAGGGAGAAAAAAGGAAGTCTACGTAGAAGCCCTTTTTAACTATATGCGCATCAATCACAACATACATAATCAATTATTGCACAGGCGTGACTCGTAGCTAAAAAGAAAGCAACAAACAAACAAACAGGCAAACAAAAACATTTTCAACCACGTTTAAAAAAATCATCTAACTGTACAATTTCGTACCCAAAGCACGCATTTTCTTACGACTTGCAGCAAAGACTGAGGGGTCTGGTATAATCCAATACAATGTTTTTATGGTTTCTGGTTTAGTTGCTTATGCGCATATCCATCTGTTGCCCTCGTTGTTCGTCGCAGGTCACAAGAAAACAGGGGATCTGGTACGATATCAGTTGACAAGCGCAATATCTAATTTCATAGCATTTAAAAAACAATATCACAATGGAAAATAAGAGATATACAATACTTTGCCATTATCAAGACAAAAAAACAACAACAACAAAAAGGAACAGAAAAAAAAAGGAGAAAACTTAAAAAAGAAAGAAAATAACGAAAAAAAATCAAGAAGGGAAAAACCAAACGCCGGGAAACGAAGAAGAAGAAAAGAAAAAAAAAACACAACCTTAACAAAAAAAAACAAAAAAAAAATGCCGCCAAACAATGTCATACATTACTTTGCTATCCATGGGATCCCTGTGTGATATATTCAAACACCAAATGAAAAGTAAGCTACCCAAGAAAACAGTTATATATCAATTTGCTTGGATTATTTTGTTTATCCAATTTTCATTTCGGAATTTTTTATAAAAAAGTTTGTTTATTATTATTATTATTATTATTATTATTTATTTTTATTATTTTTTTTTGCAATTAAACACATCCATCGGCCGGTCAGCGGCATATTTCATTTCTTGTATTCGCTTTCTAACATTTTTGGTGATTGAATTTATATGTCAACTTAAGACCGTCTCTTGATGAAAATTAATGCAAATATAACACTAGCACAGGTTTTACTCATTTGGTGGTTCCATAGAGTACAGGTATTGAGTTGAGCCAAAGGAAAAGACGTATTTGGATGGAAATAGAGACCAATTTTGAACGAGTAATTTTGGTGTATTTACGAAGCAAAAATGTACTGTTTTGTTTATACATTCGGCGAGGACAATTGCTAATTGCTATCCAACAAAAGGACATCTGACTTTTAAAGAGTTCCAAGTACCTTGTTGCTGCACGATTGGATTAAAATAGCGAGAGATGGATCAGTTATTGAAGGCTGAATATTCGTTGCCATATGATGCAAATATATCATAAAGGGTAGCCACATATGAATAAGATTTCTCTTAAATTCCAAACTTAAAATGTCAAAAGGCAAAAGCAAACATAAAAACAGATACTGATCCTCATTCTGGGTAAAAAAGATTGTTATTGGAAAACTTTTTCAATTTAAATGATTTAGCTCAAAATATGCAAATTGTTTGATATTTTGAAATTTTGTATAAAAATCGTTGCATTTTTGTTGTTGTTTTATTTGAATGCCCAAATATCTATTATATGTTTTAGTTACCCTGTTATTCCAACTTGCTATTGACGGAGTTTTGTGTTCTAATTGTGAGTACTTTTGGAGAAATCGTACATAGAATGGATAGTGATTTTGTCATTTGTAAAAAGTGCCAACAGAGAGCTATGATTAGCGTAATTCCTCTAATTCTAAAAACACTGTAATTTACAAAAAAACTATACATATGTTTAGAACTAAGATTGATCTTTCATCTTGCCAACTTTCAAGTTGATTGGGAAGATGTTGAGCGAATAGCAGAGCTCTATATTTCACCCTGCAAGACTTGATTTTTTTTTGCAGAAAACATGAGCCCGTGGACAATTTGGTCAGCGGCGGTTTCCATGGCAACCATAATGTTTTGAGATGAAATATGTCTCGATTTGTTCATTCCCCCCGAGGACCTGCCAGCACACAAAGTTTCAGGGGGGGGGGCTTTGAATTTTCATTTCCAATTTTGTTTGACTTTCTCATGCAACACCTCTTAACGGAAAACACTACGACCACGCTAGGCCGCCGTCTAGGACTATCCGGAATAATATATCGTGTAAAGTTTTTCGTGAGTTTGTTGAAACAACCTTGATCGATCGTTTAGCAACAGGTGCGATATCTTTGGTAGGGAGAGTAGGCACTGTTCACCATCCTTACCTTGTCCTTCCCTTGACGGTGGAGCCTACTAAACCACGTCTTTGCCATGATGGGAGATACCTCAATTTGTGGATGCAGGATAAACCGTTCACCTTGGACAAGGTCGGAGATCTACCTCGTTATGTCGGCGAAGACCACTACCAAACAGTTATTGATGACAAGTCTGGATATGACCACATCCTGCTAGATGTAAAGAGCAGGAC
Organism: Diadumene lineata; assembly: GCA_918843875.1. Classification (NCBI taxonomy): domain Eukaryota; kingdom Metazoa; phylum Cnidaria; class Anthozoa; order Actiniaria; family Diadumenidae; genus Diadumene; species Diadumene lineata. The sequence continues at coordinate 2,531,533 of OU974071.1, forward strand.
CTTCTTCGGTATCCAATGGGGTGGCTGGTTTTTCACCTATAATTCGTTACCCTTTGGGTGGAAGCTATCCCCATACATCTACCACAGTACTGGCCTAGTAGCAACCAACTTCTTTCGGTCACTGGGCATCCCATGTCTGCTCTATATTGATGATAGGCATAATGGGCAATTACAAGTGCCCCACAACCGAGGGGCCTATGTTCCTCTCTCTTCTTTAGATCAGAAGAACCTGGCAGCGGCTCAAGCAGCGGTATTTATTGTATGCTTTTATCTTGTACGCTTGGGCTACTTTCTGGGACTCACGAAGTCTATTTTGATGCCAAGAAAGACTGTGCCATACCTCGGGTTCCTGGCTGACTCAGTCAACGGAGTTTTCCGTTTAATACCTGCAAAGAAGGAAAAATTTACACTGCTGGTGGGCCAGATTTTAAAGGGGAAATTTGTTAATGTTAAAACGCTACAGCGCCTGGTTGGAAAGTGTATTTCATTCTCGTTGGCTGTACCTGCAGCTAGATTATTTATCAGAGAGATGAACTTGGCAATTTCCTGGGGCCTACGCAACCAGAAACTTATTTCAATCAAGGGTCAATTGAGCGAGGAAATCGCCCATTGGCTTTCCGTTGAGTCTCTTGATTCACCTCTCCCATGGCGGGATGAACGGCACATCCGAGTGACAATGGCAACAGACGCATCCGACTATGGTTGGGGCTTCACAAGCATGACGGGTGTTGCCGCATAACAGGCTTCTGATTACTGGTCCCTAGAAGAACAAGGGCTGGACATTGCCACCAAGGAGGCATTAGCTATCGAGAAAATGCTATTGGCCTGCCAAGTCAGAGATGCCCGAGTTGATGTGCTGGTTGATAACCAGGCGGTTGTGTGCTCGTGGAATAACCAAAGTGGGAAAAGCCCAACTTTAAACAAGGCACTAAAAAGGTTGTTTTTCGCGACAGCAAAACTTAACATGTTGCTGCAACTGGAATACATTTTGTCGAAAGAAAATCCCGCTGATTCTCCCTCTCGTCAACTCTCTGCACTTGATTGCAAATTGACACAAGAGGTTTGGGCTACTGTGCAGCGCCTTTTTGGTGGACAGGATGGCCACACGTGCGACCTCATGGCTCTTGATTCGAATGTTATGAGAAATAGCCAAGGCGAGCCTTTACCACACTTCACGCTGTACGCTTCACCAGGATCCTCGGGTGTTAACGTTTTCTCACAGGACCTGAACCTGCACCCGGAAATCCTTGAAAGGCCCCTCCATTTCCTCCGTTTGCTCTAGTTGGGCTACTGTTACGTTTCCTAGAGGGATACAAACAGTCGTGCACTATCCTAGTAGTTGATACCTATCCAAGAAAATGTGACCCTCCATAGGAGAACAGTGAAAAAGGTGATCGCACGCACACGGTGAATTTTTAGCACGTTCGCTTGTAGAGCAACGCACGCGATTATGCGCATAAATTTATCTCATTAAGCCATCGTGCTATTTCTATTGTTTTTTGTTTGTTTTAATGTTTACCTTCTTTAGCGAGAGTGTTTCTTTTCTTTTTTAACACGATAAAAGTTTTGCGTGCTAACTAAGCACGTTAAATTAACACGATAGACTAACACAGCAGATACCACGCTCAGTTTATGATTCAGAATTGTTTTATACATCTATAAGGAGTATTAGCGATCATGCAGACTTCACAAGATCAATGTTCATGTTTTCTAGATATTGATAATATCCAATCGATTCAAGATACCTACTTTAATGTTCGAGACGCTGATTACGTAGAAGACGACTACGACTCTTACAATGAAAGCAGTAGCAACGAAGACGAGGAAAATGATGATCACGAAAGCGACCAAAATTCACTTTTGGATTTCAATGAAGTTGACATGCTTGAACAAGATCGTGTGAAGTCTTTCTTTGAAGCAAGTTGTGGTTGCACCCTAATTGAAGGTCAACCATGCAGTAAAACAATCTCTAAAGAAGATTTTAACGACTGTCGATGGCAGTGCACAGAACTTACGTCAGCCGAGCTTGATCTCGTAATCCTAGGTTGCATTCATACTTGTCTAAACAACAATGAAACGAGCACTTCTGGAAGAGAGGGAAAATCACGCAAAAGAACTCGAATGACGTTTTATTATCACAACAAACGCATTTGCCTCAACACTTATCTTTTTATGCATCGTCTGCATAAAACGCGATTTTACAGCCTTGTAAAACATTACAAGAAAAATGGTCTAACTCTACGAGAGCACGGGAATAAGAGACACCTTCCAAGTTCTACTTTTAGCGCGGAAACCATTGAAAGAGTAGTGAGGTTTTTGTTGAATACAGCAGAACAGCAAGCTCTTATTCTTCTTGGACGTGTTCCTGGCTTTAAAAGAACTGATGTAAAGCTGCTCCCCTCCTGTCTATCCAAAGTCAAGCTCTGGAAACCGTACCAAAACTCCTCCACTGCCGAGGGAAAAACAGCCGTTGGGTATTCTAAATTTTGTGATTTATGGAGTCAGCTTTGTCCTTTCATAATAATTATGAAACCGGCATCAGATCTTTGCTGGACATGCCAAAAAAAAAAAAAAAATACACAGGTCAGCTAACCTCCCCGAAACCGAAAAGGCAGAAACTGTAAAGCAACAAGAACGACATTTACAGTTAGCGATGGGGGAAAGAGAGTTTTATCAAGCTTGTTGCAAAGATAGTAAAGACATTTTAAAGGAAACTTTGTATAACATTGACTTGAATGAAAGCCGCGAGCCGTGTAGTTTTGCCGGAAGGGCTCATTACTCATACGATTACGCACAACAGTTGCACTACCCATCTGATCCTTATCAACCTGGCCCGATTTATTTCAAGACTCCTCGAAAGTGTGCGTTATTTGGAGTCTGTTGTGAGGGAATACCTCGTCAAGTCAACGTTCTAATCGATGAAAGCGTACAGACAGGGAACATACATACATTATTTTTTTGAAAACCACGGTATGGGTGAGATTGAAGCTATCATCCATGCTGATAACTGTAGTGGACAGAATAAAAACAATGCTTTTCTATGGTACTACTTATGGAGAGTTATGACGGGATGCCACCACAAAATTGAATACAACTTCCTTATTGCTGGACACACAAAGTTTGCACCTGACTGGTGTTTCGGTCTTCTGAAACAAAAAACTAGGAAAAACTTTATTTCATCACTCTTTGATATTGCAAGATGTGTGGAAGAGTCGAGTGATGTTAATAATGCTGAGTTGGTAGGATTGCATAACGGAACAGTTTGTGTTCAAACGTATGACTGGACTCTTTACCTCCAAGATTATTTCAAAAAGCTTCCCCGTTTAAAAAGCTATCATCATTTTCGTTTTGATAAGAACAATCCAGGAACCGTGTTTTGTAAAGAATATTGTAATTCCGATGAAATAGCTGTAAACCTACTTAAGAATCAGTCAACTACTCCCCAGCCAGGAATCCTTCCTAATGTGATAATGCCTAGTGGCTTAAGTAGAGAACGTTCAGATTATCTTTATAACGAAATTAGAGAATTTTGTCGGGAAGGAACAGAAGACTTAGTAGCGCCAAAAGTTGTCTAAAATATACATTATGGTAACACAAGTTTGAAGCATTAAATTGTAAAATCACTGTAAAATTGTAAAAATTGTGTTGAATATAGTAAAAACAAGTATCAGTAATTCACATCAAATAGATTACAAGTACGACTTGCTTTGCGTTGTATATGTTACTTTGTTCTAATAAAAAGTTTTAAACTGTTGATAGACTATTTTCAATTGTGTCCACATTTTGAATATGCTTTATAACTTGCGTGATTATATCAGTGTATAAGTCACACGGGATAATTTATTATAAAATTCAATGTACTACAATTGAGTTTTTCCGAGGGATCGAGTTTACAAACAGTCCCAATTTTGAAAAAAAAAAAAAAAAAATTGCAGAGCTTTCAATTCAAAATTAATATGTTGAAAATAAGACTGCAGCAGCAAAATTACTCAAAATTATTAGTTTATGTCCAACAGAAATGCGTGCTTTGTTTTCTTTTTTGGAAGCAGGTCTTTTTTAATGAAATAAATTATTTGTTGTGGCAATTTGAAGTTTTCTTTTGGTGTTGAATGAATTGAATAGCAACGCCGTATTCTTTGTATCTGACCGGCAAAATTCGGTGAGTTCAGTTCTCAGTCGGCATTTCGGGCGCTGCGCACTAAGAAAGACTACCGAAGCGATGACGTTACGCATATTTTGTTAGCAGTTTTAAGATTTCACGCATATTTTTAGTGATGTAAAAGTAATAATTATGGTTTTCCGATTTAGCGGAATTCCAGTATAAGGTCCGCGCTTTGTATACACGAGTTCAATTAAATTTCTACACAAGCGGAGAGTTTATGCTGGAGTTCCGCTTAAGCGGGAAACCCCAAGTGCAAGCGTCTTTTAGTCGGCAAATTTCCTAATTCTGATATTCAGATCGGCACTTTTTTGTGTCCCTTTGTTTCTTATTGGCATTTGATTATTGCGTCATATAAAAGAAGATTTAGGAGCCGACTATTTGATTTATCCCGCATACACAAGCAGCTCAAGGGGTCGAAAAAAATTGGTTGAAGCCCATCTCAACAAAAATCTATGTATTTTTATTTCTTTTAAAAATATGATGCACATTTACACGATCTAAAAAAATTGTCGCATGGACCAAATGGTCTTTCTTAAAAGTCAAATGATCGGTCCTGTCATAGTATTTCTAAAGTAAGCTTTTTGCGCTAATTAGTCATTTGTGTGTAGTGCTTTTTCATTTTTCCCGAATGCCAACATTGCAATAGTTTGTGTGCTTTTGATAAGCGCGTTGGCCTTGATTTATACAAAACGAGTCCAACTTTGAAGTTTGCACTATTTCAACGACGCCCTTGCCAATAGTTGATTAACATCATGAGTCTCAGACAAATGACAAAAATCCCTAAGTTCTGTTTAGTCTACTTTAGTTCAGACAAAAGCACTTGTATAGTGGAGACAAAAAAATTACTTGATAAACACTCGAAGAAACAATTTGTTGACAGGACACCCGAGACACTTTCTTGGGTTACCATAAAATATGGCGGGGATGTACTAGAAGCCATGGCGATTGCAGTAGATGGTAAGCTTTTTAAACTGTTAAAAGAACATGCATATTATTTCCTTGTTTTATCATTTGCTTATAGCATTTTTTGTGAGTAAATTTCACGTTGCTATACACAATTAGTTTCATCTCCCAAATCAGTCAATTTATCAATTTCCGTGCTTATTTATAGATAGTATGAAAATTCTAAATGAGCGGGAAAAACAATTTGTGGAAAATCCAAATCATCAACACTATTTTGAAGAAGAGTCACCTGAACCCCCGACACCACGCGTTGTGCCAGTAGCAGATGTAGATGAGGTAAGATATCTATAAATCAACGAAGGAAAACAGGCAAAATTTTGATTACTAAAAATGGTGAATGAAAGCATTGGCGGCAAGGCCGGTTTGCGTCCTGCCGTAACTATAATGCATTATGATCATCAACTTTTTCTAAGTTGGTGGCTCCTAAAGGAGCCGTTGTCATTTTTGGCTCATAGTTAAATAACTCAAACTCGAGTACATCCAAATTGTCCAATGCCTTTTCAGTCTCTCCCTTGAACTTCAAGTACTTTTCGATGATTTGCAGCAGCTCTGCTTCTTCCTGGTCATTCATATCTCGTCTTTGTAAGCATTTTTTTATTTCCTCCTCCATTTCTTGGATAGTTTCAATAAAATCTAGACGATCATTGCGAATTTTATCCAGTGTTTTTCGTACTGCAGCCATGGCTGTATGTAAGTTCACATTTGACACGAACAATAATTCGAATAACACGAATCAAATTTTGAAACTCAAAAAAGGCCGCCCTCGAGAAATAGAACCAGTGTTCTTTACTGACACCTCGTCTGCAGCTGAGTTGTTGCCATAGCAACATAGAAAGTTAATAAAATATAACGTTTTGTTATTGATAACACTTATTGTTATTTTGATATTGATAGATGCAGTTATTAGACTGTCTAAAAAATAAGAGACATAAGAAACAAGATGAACTGAAAAGAAAGCGGACTGAAGAAATCAAGTCAAGAAAAAAGACTAAAGAGATTGGCATTCAAACTCATAACTACAACAATTTTAACGTAATGGACATGCTAAATGAAATAAAAAAAAAACTGGATTTAATATATCAGCAGCAATCACAACAGCTACAAGAACAGCAATCCGTGTCACAGCAACAACACCAGTCACAACAGCTACAACAACAACAGCAATCCATTTCACAGCAACAACACGAGTCACAACAGCTACAACAACAGCAGCCCATCACACAACAACTACAACAACAGCAATCCCTGTCACAGCAACAACAGCAATCACAAGAGCAGCTCATAACACAACAACTCAGCCAGCAGCATGAAGAATATCAGCAACAAGATCATCAAGAACATCACCACCTCGATTATCACCACCAACAACTAGAAGATATGATGTTTGATGATGAACCTGTCATGGACATTTCAATGAACACAACTATTAACGAGTTGATGAGCACTTTACCCCAGCATAATACACAAACGTCCCCTACCTTTAACCAGCAGATTATCGCTGAAGTTTCATTAACATCCCTTACTGAAGAACAGAAACGCAAAGTCAGCCGCATCGTGGACCTCACTCAAGACATTTCTGTTGCAGCCATAGCAAGTATAGATGTGTTATTTAGTGATGAGGAACTTGCTTCCGGTAATGTTTCTGGCAGCAAGGGATACCAAACACTTGAGTTGGGTAAAATGAACTTTTTAATAACAGCATTAAACAAAAAAATCGGAGCAGCTACATTTCAAGAACAGTGGAGGCACATTGTCACGAGAATTAACACCAAATGTCGAGGCAAAAGAAGAACTGCCATCCAAAAATTGAAAAAGTGTTTTTAAATAATATTTTCATAATTTGTGTTGCAATTTTAAATAGATTCCAGTCATCTTTCTGAAATGATTTCAAACATTTTGTAATTCATGTTAAACAATACATTTTCAACTGTACATAGTCATTCGGAATGATTAATTTTGTTCCTGTTATTTTATTGTGTTCCTGTCTACTGGTCGTTCTCAACTGTGTTTCTCGATGGCTTGTTATTGTTGCTTATAGAATTCAAACTTTTATCAGATCACAGTTGTTTTCTGAAATGAAAAACTAAACAGTTAATTCAATACATAATGCAATATTGTTAATAAAAACCTGAATAACCAACCAAGAAATGATCGTCTCAGTACACTTACATTGCAACAAAGAACAAATTTATAACTAAGTTGAATTTATCAGTCCTAAAATTTCCATGTTTTTTGTTGTTGTTGTTTTGCTTTTTTTTTGCGCGTACGTACGTGCACGATTTCTGAGTACAAACTTTTTTCCTACAATGCCACAAACGCGCCATACGTTTTCATACGTAGTAGCACCGAATTATAAATTACAAAGAAATATTATATGTGTATATATATAATAATATATATATTTGCCAGGCTTTCCAAAAATGCCCGCGCCATACTGGTGCCTTATAAATGGCGTCGATCGGTCGTCGATCGCTGTGATCGAAATACCACAGTAGAAGTCAATTTTTCTGTGTTTCTTTTTTACTTAAAACCAAAATTGGAACTTTGTTATACTGTTAAACTTCCTTCAGTACGCTTCAGAGTTATCACTTGAATTCTTTTACCGTTATAAGTAGAGAAAAAAGTTCGAAGTTCGAAGTTTTAAGTTCTACGGATCGAGGAACTGCGACGTAAAAACAACATTCAAAACCTTCTCAAATAATATCACATTTTTATCTTTATATTAAGCTGATGGTGTACCGATCGTTGTACCGTAGAATGTTTTTTTTTATGATCACAGTATCTGATGGCTGGTAAGGTTATTCCGATGATCGCTGTTCAAAAGTTATTAGAAAACACGATCAATAATTTTGAACTCGATAGGTTAACACGATACATGAACACGATACTGATCACACATTGGTGTTATTGCACGTTCTTTTGTGTCTTTGGGTAAATTAGGTCATTTTAGCACGCAATATCGTGCTATCTAACGCTCCTATTGTTCTATCGTGCTAAAACACCGTGTGCGTGCGATCACCTTTTTCACTGTTTTCCTATGGAGGGTCACAAATATTGGTGGCCGATCTTACAATACCGAGCCAAGGAGTCCCATAAACTAGCCGTAAAGGGAAGTTCCAGTGCGCTGCTCTCACCATCTAAGAAAGGATGGCTTCCCCACCCTGGTATCCCAGGAGACCTCTGGGCTTTCCGAGTAGTATTCTAGTAGAGAAATGCCATACATGTATATGAAAATGAAATTATGTTTTGTGTGAATAACAAATAAGTAAAAAAAATAAATAAATAAAAATAAATTAAAAAAAACCTCACGAGAATACTTGTTTTTTTTTTTTCTTTATTTTCTTCGTTTCTGTAGGAACTTCCTGTTATGGCTAAGCTATTTGTGCCGTCGGTAAGATGCCCGACTTGCTCTCGGGCAAACAACATCAACTTCAGGTTTTGTCAACAATGCGGCTATGAAAGGAAAGTTAATACAGTCCAGTCAAAAGCCAAAAATAGCACAAAAGATTGACCTTGATGGCATTGATGGGCGTCTGCTGGAGCTAAGTAACTATGACCAGGCAACAAGTTACGCTAAACAGAAAGATTCACTCCAGAACGAGCTTGAATCCTTTCTGGCAGCACTTCCAGGCTCGGTAACTACTGCGACAGTAATGCCACGCGACCTGTGTCGTTTTCTTATCTTTAAAGATAAAGCGGGTAAAACGAAAGTTCATAGAAATGGCTGCCGATATTTAGGCCAGAGGGGACGTCACCCATGTGATTGTCCTACAAGATTATCATACAAAACTGTAGACTCTTACATAGGCAAAGTCCGCTCCATTTTCCACGCACTGGGGAGGGACGGAGAATGGGATCGACGCCTAGGATTGGGTAATCCAGCGGCAGATAAGTCAGTCAAAGATTACTTGTGCTTAGTGACGGCTGAACAATTAAAAGCGAGACTAACCCCCAAGCAAGCAACTCCATTCTTTGTCAATAAGCTGACTCAACTTTCGAGCTACCTTGATCAAGAACTACAGAGGGCTAAGTCGCCGATTCAGCGCTTTATTGTGGCAAGGGATCAGGCATATTTTAAAACAGCCTTTTTTAGTGGTGATCGTCCTGGTGACCTAGGGCAAGTTAAAGTCCCTGAGATCCTGCAATTTCCAAACGATGATGGATTCCTTTTTAATCATGTCTGGGGAAAGACCCTAAGGGATGGGGACAATAATGTCTTTGGTATACATTGTAACCAACAATTGACCATTTGTCCTATTCGCGGCATCGAACGTTATATGGAGATGGCAAGCGAAATGAAGATTGATCTAACGCGCGGCTATCTGTTCCGACCAACAACACCTAAAGGTGGTATTGAGGATGCCCCTTTGAGTTCATCGACCGCAGAGGCCAGACTAAAAGTTTACTTGAAAGATATGGGAGTGGATGAGGGCAAGACGCTACACGGTTTCCGATCAGGTTGAACGATTACTCTGGCTTTAAAGGGTGCAGAGCTGTCAGAAATAATGGATCATGTTGGTTGGTCACGTCGCCATACTGCCTTATACTACCTCCAGCTAGCAAAGGTCTTGCAACCAAGTGGTGCGTCTGCAAAACTAGCATCCGAGGAACCACTGAATTTCACCAGTCCATGGGAAGATATGAACCAACTTAAGCAATTTGTGTGTGCATTCCCGAGGGAAAAGCCCCATAAGAGGGCCGCTGAGGACCTTGCTTGAGTCTTTTGTTTTGGGGATTTTTAGGTTAAAGTTTTGGAAAGGAATGGGGAATAAAATGTATATTATTGTTATAACCAAGCTCGGAAAATGTAATTAATGAAATGGTGGACGTATTCTATTAAAGTTGCACTTAGTTTGGTGACAGGGCTCTGACTAAATATTTTATTCCATTACTTAATTCAACTGAGCATGAATGGGAGTGTTGCTGAATAGATTACTATTCGCAATACTCCTAATGATATGCAAAGTGGATTAAGTTACAACAACACTTCACGAATGCACGTGCCGGACTGGAAACACGGGATTTACGCAATATAGAGGGTATAAAAGGATTTGGTCCACAAATCAATCATTCTTGCTCAGTTTTGCAGCGGAACGTAGGAGCGGTGAAACGACCCACCCACCCACCCATCGGATTTTGCGTGGGTCGTAACGCTGCTTTCCCCTAAGCCAAGCTGTACCAGCTCGGCTTAGACCGCTTAGACTTAATTCAACTGAGCATGAATTGGAGTGTTGCTGAATAGATTACTATTACTTATCTAAATTTAAATATTATCGTAACAAATTGAAGCACCTTTTGTTACTTAGTAAAAAGAATTATTATAATTATTACTTCTTATCTCACGTAAACAATATCAAGGATACATGGAAGGGTATAAAACAATTACTAACTTTAAAAGAAGTTAGCAATTCTTTACCAAAAACTTTAACCATTGGTGAATCAGTAACACAAAATCCTAAAGTTATTGCCAATGCTTTTAATAATTATTTTGTAATAATATTTGCTCAGAACTAGCAAACTACATTCCACATGTTAATACTCCTTTTGCACAATTCATGAATGATCCTCTTTCAAATAGTTTCTTTATAAATCCAACTACTCCTAACGAAATCCTAGATATTATTGACCATTTTAAGACTTCAAAAGCAGTTGGACCTTTCAGTTTACCAACAAAGATACTGAAATCATTAGGCCCAGTCTTGTCCAAACCTCTTTCATTCATTTTCAATTACTCGTTTCTATCTGGTGTTGTTCCAGATAGTCTGAAAATTGCTCGTGTAATTCCAATATTTAAAAAAGGATCTAAATCAGTCGTTATCGGCCCATATTATTGCTTTCTATTTTTAATAAAATTCTTGAGAAATTGATGTTTAATAGATTAATCAATTTTCTTGATTACCATAATATCTTTTTTAGTGGACAGTTTGGTTTTCGTCCTGGTCACTCAACAACTCATGCAATATTATTAATTACAGATAAAATCCAAAAAGCAATTGACAATAAATTATTTTCTTGTGGTATCTTTCTTGATTTCAGTAAAGCATTTGATACGGTTGATTATAATATATTACTTGAAAAGCTAGAATTTTATGGTATTCGAGGAATTTCAAATGACTGGTTCAGGTCCTATCTTACAAATAGACAACAATATGTAACTATTGGAAATGTGTCATCTGACTATCAGCCTATATCATGTGGCGTTCCCCAAGGACCTGTATCAGGTCCTCTGTTATACTTAATATATATCAATGACTTTAATAACTCGTCATCCAGCCTTGATTTTCATTTATTTGCAGATGATAGTAATCTGTTCTTTGCACATAAAAATTTGCAGTATCTTGAAAAGCATCTGAATGATGAATTATGCCATATTAATACTTGGATATGTGCAAATAAATTATCTTTGAATACCGATAAATCCAACTTTGTAATATTTCACCCTTACCAGAAGAAACTTAATTATTCTGTTAATCTAAAAATCAATAACATAAGCATTCAAGAAAAAGATAGTATTAAATATTTAGGAGTTTTGTTGGATCGTCACTTGAATTGGAAGGATCATATTCATGAGCTCTGCAAATAAATATCAAGAGGAATTGGTATTCTTCTTAAATTGCGGCATTTTGTCGGTGAGCGCTCTATACCATCCGTCAAAAGGAGGTTCATTCGGAAACACGTCGGACGAGAGACATCCGAGACCCGACGAACGAAATCGGGCTTTCCCGATGTTGCACATAAATATTCATAGCGGCAGTCGACCTTTGTTATGTTTTGTAATCTTTTTACAACAAAATACTGTAAAAACACACAGATCATTAGTTTTCATTTAAACTCTTAGATTTTATGTGAAGGAAGAACTGACTCACCTTTCGTTTGCCATGAATCGGCGAAACAATATCATGATTCGCTTTGATAGTACTACTATTGTTTGCTCTTTCTTGTTGGTTTTAATTCTACTTTATAGAAACATTTCCGGGATAGTCATTATCTATCGATTCAAGGATTTAATATTTTTTATTTACTAAACGGATAATCAATACATTTACTGTACTAGCATCCTTTTGATGGATGGTCGATTGTACCATCCTTCAAACGGATCTTCACCTCGAAACCCAAACGGAAGTTGAGAGAGAAGTATATTTTGGCGGGAAATTGCACAATTGCCGTTCACAAGTACAATAGTTTGAATTCGTTTATACGATTTTTCTGAAGTTGAACCCATCTCAAAAACTTCCATCCTTTTATCGTTAAATACTTTTGATTTTGATTTGAACAAAGTTTTAAAGCTTACTTTTTGGAGATATGCACTAAAAATGAGCGATTGTTCACAAGAAACCGACAAAATCTTGAATGGTCTTGACCTTACAGCAGTAAGGTCGTTGTTTGAAGTCAAGATATCTGACAGGTCAGGACTTGTGAAGCCACATAGATGTGATAATTTCATGAAAGAGTATGAAACAGCGACAACAACAAAGTTTGCATGCTTCAAAGCCAACAAGGGATTTGGCAACACAGGTATTTGTTATTTCAGTCATTAATATGCACACTATTCCATAAATGGTTGGTAGGAATATTGGAGGAATAATATAAATGTAAAAGTGTGGAAAACATACAAATGAAGGAAAAGAGAAAAAATGGTAAAGAAAAAAGTAAGCTAAACATCATAATGTGGGTGGGGGTGGTGCGGTATTTAGGTGGGGTGGGAGGTCGTGCGTTAAGAACAAAAAAAGGATAGAGAATTAGAAGGTCCAAGTTATAGGAAGAAACATGGGAAAATGGAGAATGAAGTAGATGGGAAGAAAGTAATGCTGGTTAGATGACTGATATTGAGAAATGAAATATAAAGATAGGATAGGGGTATGGGTGGGTGAGATGGTCGAGGAGAGAGGAGGACTAGGGATCAGATAATATTTTCCCATAGAAATTGCCCCAATGCATTATGATGTCATGGTTTGTTTATGTGGGGGATAGAATCACTAAATCACATAGAAAAATAAATGATCTACTAGTGAAAGAGTTTTATTTAAAATGGAGTGGTTTCAGATATAATATGTGTAAGTATATGCTAAATATTATTCAGTACGTTTGATGGCTATTATACTTCTCCTACTGGGTTTATGCGAGTTTTAGAACATTTTTCTGTGAATTTGTTTTGATTTGTCCTCCTCAAGCGATCGTGATCCTTTGCGTTAAAACAATAGATTTTGGATTGTTTTGAAGGTGACGTCATAGTGAGTTAGGGCAATTGTTAACGATCAGTGCAAGTGATTTTCTAAATATAATCATCCATTCAATAGATTTCAAAGACAAGAAGCATAAGATCTTATGGGGAGCAGATCTAGTAACCTACATTATTGTCAATCACAAAGTATTCGACTGTCAACATGGTCATGATCGTCAACAATCAAAAAAGACAAAAAGAAAGTTAAATAAACTACAGAAGTTGGTACGATTACATTATACTAATGTTACATTTCTGTTGTTCAAATCTCAACAGTTCACCTGGATGCATAGACTACTCTGACAGCATGCTTGGACAAATAACAAGCGACAAATGGCCCAGTTCCTTCGATGTCAGAATCCACAATTCCATATCAAAGCAAGATCTGTTCAGCAGCAAACAAATGGGACAAACTGTGGCTTGTTTGCAATTGCATATGCAACAACGTTGGTCTTTGCAGAAGACCCCACTAATTTAATCTATAACGAGAGGGCAATGAGAACACATCTTGTACATTGCATCCACAATAGAAAGCTGACCCCCTTTCCATCTGGGCAGTCGCAAGAAAGGAGATGCAGAGAGAAGAGAGTTCGTGTTAATGTTCTCTGCCAATGCCGAATGCCTTGGAATCGTTCTATAACTGATAAAAGAATGGCCGAATGTGAAAGCTGCCTGGAATGGTACCACGAAGACTGTGAGAACATTCCGCATGATGTTTTTTTCAGAAGGGCGGAAATGGGTGTGTAAGAAATGTAGCACTTATGTGTAATCTCGAGCTTTGTTTCTTTGTTATGTGTAACCATGACATGGGAAGGAGGCTTGACATTTTCTAAGCCTAAAAAGAGGCTTTTGATGGAACTTTTGAACTATCAAGGTGTGACTTGATATTTATATTTTGAATTTCAGGGGGGGTTCATTAAAAAAAATATATTCATTACACTGCGATACTGAAAGGAAAAAAACAAAACAAACAAACGACGGTATCATTATAATGTACTTAATATTGTAACAATTTAACAATGCATTTCTCGCTCAAATTTCAACTTCCGTTTCCAGGTAGTCTCATCTTCCGTTTGGGTTTCGAGGTGAACATCCGTTTGAAGGATGGTACAATCGACCATCCATCAAAAGGATGCTAGTACAGTAAATGTATTGATTATCCGTTTAGTAAATAAAAAAAATATTAAATCCTCGAATCGATAGATCATGACTATCCCGGAAATGTTTCTATAAAGTAGAATTAAAACCAACAAGAAAGAGCAAACTATAAGCGAATCATGATATTGTTTCGCCGATTCATGGCAAACGAAAGGTGAGTCAGTTCTTCCTTCACATAAAATCTAAGAGTTTAAATGAAAACTAATGATCTGTGTGTTCGAGTGTGTGTTTTTACAGTATTTTATTGTAAAAAGATTACAAAACATAACAAAGGTCGACTGCTGCTATGAATATTTATGTATAACATCGGGAAAGCCCGATTTCGTTCGCCGGGTCTCGGATGTCTCTCGTCCGACATGTTTCCGAATGAACCTCCTTTTGACGGATGGTATAGAGCGCTCACCCATTTTGTCAGTGCTGATATCCTGGTTAAAGTCTATTACTCAATAATTTTTTCCTTTTCTCATTTATGGTGTTATTATTTGGGGTAATACCTATAAATCATCAATTGAACCTCTTGTAGTTTTACAAAAGAAAGCAATCAGAATTATAACTTTTTCTGATTTCTTTGCAAATTCATCTCCATTATTTAAACAACATAACCTTCTTAAGTTCCATGATATTGTTACTCTCTTTACTGCACAATTTATGCATCATTACTACTTGGGTAAGCTTCCCTCAAACTTCAATAATTTCTTTATGAATGTCAGTGATAGGCACCAATACAATACACGTCTTGCTTCTCGAAACTCACTCGCTTTACCTTCAGCACGTACTAACTATGGAATTTTTAATATTAGATTTTCTGGACCAAAACTTTGGAATTCAATTGACAATTCCATCAGAGATCTGAATACTTGATCCTTTAAACGTAAATTGAAAGAGCATCTAATTGATTTATATCAATCTGTATTTAACTACTTCTCACTGGCATCCTGAATTTCTTTGGTTTTTCCATTTCATTTTGTTATTAATTTGTCCAAATTATTCAATTGGTGTTGCTACCCATTTCTTGTTGAATTTTTCTATATTGTTTATTATTTGTTATATGTCTTATTAGTTTCCTTTTTCTTGTTGTATAGCTTGCTAAGGTCTGTTCATCTGTCTTGTCTAGCCCTTATGGTTATTACGGATGACCTGTGCTTCTCGGTTTTTGTTAAATATTTCTTGTAATTTGTATCTACTATTACATTTTTGAAGTACAATAAACTTGAACTTGAACTTGAACTTAAAAAAGGCCAGCCCACAGTTGGTAAATTGTACATTGGATTCTCGGTCACTTGAACGTAGCAGTCTACAGCGACCAACAAGAATACTGATACTTTTTTAAGAGATAAACCATTAAATCATCTACAGTATGATCGTAAAGGTCTGCCATGATGGCTTGCATACGAGTAATGTAACATTAGAATTTGGATATTCGTTGAGAACCGAAGTAAACGAGTTACCATCTGTATCTCGTGGTAAAGTTTATCATAACTACAGCACATTGCTACTGTTACTAGAATGACAAGTTATGTTGATAATATATTTAATAAACTCTTCTATGCGAAAACCATGGATAATGTTTAATGAGATGCTCTTTGGCTTATTACCATGGTAACATACTATAGTGTTCTTCAATAAGTCGCTTATATAAAGATTATACACATCTAGGTGTGGAATGAGAGTACTGTTGAGATCAAATTTTGAAAAACTGAAAACTTATCAATTAGTTAGGTAATTTCATTGTTATCGGAGTCGATAATAACATTATACATATAAAAAGTGAAACAACTTGAGAAAATCAGTCATTTCGGTTCATGAAAGACATGTTGGTATCAGTTTGAAAAGATCGAAAAGGAAAAAAAAAAGATTGGGTGATCAGGTTTTAGAAAGTCATTGATAACAACATACATTCTTTTTGCTTTCATAATCTGCTATAAAAGATTGTCATTTACTCTTCAGCCTGTTTGGAGACTTTTATTCTGGTCCTTCACCAAATCATAACCAGTTCTCATAATCACTCAAGGCGGATCTAGCTAGAGGGAATGGGCAGCAAGCCCTCTATGAGAGCGGAAAATTTTAGATTTCTTCTGCAAGAATTAAATGCGACAACCCACTCTATAAAAAAACCTTGGATCCGCCTTTTCATCATCCACGATGAGACACTAATGCCAAACATTATTTCTTGCTATACTTTTTATTTTTACTCTTTCTATTTTTGTTAACTTTGTTCATCGCAGCATCTAAATTCCATGGCTGTGGTCTACACGTTCTAGTTTGACTAGTCTTGAATTCAAGGTTTTCATTAGGTGAGTTGACATTATGCCTTCTTGTCAGTCTATGCTTATTTATTTCGTTGCATTTAACAGCACTTTTGAGTGCTCATTTTTTGGGTAAAGGCAGAAGATTACCGTGGAAGCGCTGGCCAATTTTTTTTTGTTGATTACTGTGAACAATACTCTAAGTACTATGGTAGTATTGAGTTGTTACTTTGCACGTACTGTGCAAATTTTTACATACCATGTAACATCCTTTTTTGTTGTACAATTTCAGATTCTATTCAACGTCAACGTCACAGAGCGATTTCAACTGTACATCTGAACTGATGTGACGTGGTAAGTTTTATAGCTGTTTCATTTGTGAATGTAAAAACAAGTTATCTGCAATGTTTACTGTTCGTTTTGAAATGTTCTCAAGTGTTTTTTATTTTTACATTGAAAGAGTTTTTCATGTTTTGTCCAATTTTTTAGCCTCAGCATGCGAGAAACTGCTGTCTTTGATATTTCGAGGTTGAACAAGCGAGATGTTCAGTTTTCACCTCTACTGAGGACAAATTAGTCTTTTTCATTCTTCAGCATCACGAAGTGAGAAAGTGCTGTTTTTCACAAATTTTGTACCGAAAATGTCATTATCTCAAGGTTTCGGATTACTCAAGAATAGTGAGAGTTCCCGCGCAAGCTGTGTTTAATTGGTTTCTCATTGCAATATTTTTTGCAGTTAGATGTTCATCCATCATTCAGAACACTGTTTTTCAACATTTCAACATTGTAACTTTTACTTAGGTGCCTTTACATTATGGCTTTCCATAATTGCATGGTTATGTTCTTGCATTTGTTTTTTTCGCACATTAATGACAAGAGTAGTCTAAGTACTAACAGTACTGTTTACTTGTTACTGTACAAACGGTGTGCAAAGTTTTTTATATCATCTCACATGGTTTGTTCTTGTACATTTTTAGATTCAACGTCGCGTCCATTGAACTTAAATATCTCAATTGTTATTACATGGTAAGATTCATAGACATTTCATTTGTGCATTTAAGTACGTTTACTGCGTGTCTCGTGTTGGTTTTTAACTCCTTTGAAGTTTTGTTCACTTTTTACATTGAAAGAATCTTTTCAAAGAGTTCAACTCATTAGCTTTTCGTTTCTTTGTGCCACTGTTTAGCCTCAGTATGCGAGAAACTGCTGTCTTTCATGTTTTCAATGTGAGCAAGTCAGAAACTGCTCTATGTTAAGTATTTACCTGTAGTGAGGACAAAGTATTGCTTTTCATTCCCCTGTGTCACCAAGTCACAAAGTGCTGTTTTTCAATACTTTTAACAAAAGTGTTATTGTCCGAAGGTTTTTGATCACTTTGTTAGTTTTACAATCATGGTTAAAGCCATGCCTGTTTGTAGTCCTTTCAAGGGTAAACTCTTTTGGAGAGGTCTAAAACCTTGTTTTTTAACTGTTGTTAAGGATGTCCCTTTTAAAAGAATGAAATGTTTAATTGAGGAGAACCGTTTGTCAAGGCAGTGTGATAAACTTCGTCTTTTTTGTTTGTCGGAATACGGTGTAGAGAGTCCACCTTGTGAACCTCTGACATGGCCTTTCAAGGAATCGGAACATTTAAAGTTTTGGTGCCATTTTTCTTCTTGAACGTTTTGTAAGTCTTGTCTTGTGATACAAGCTAAGAAATTGTTACCATCCTTTATAAATAAACCAATGTTAACAACGGCAAAAACGTGTCACTGTTCAAAGGGCATTTACTCAGGTATATTAAGGCATGGGTTTATTGAGAAAAGAGGCAAAAATGGGGGGGAAAATCATAAAAAAATAAATACAATTCCAAGGAAGCTGTCATTTACAGGAATTATAGTAAGCATTTTTTAAAGGTTTTTGATTATTTTTTTCAACATTTAAAACAGTCACGTGAGCAGTCACGACATCATTTCGCGCCAAAATGTTCAACTCCTTCGCAGGATAACTTATGTTGCATATTCAAAAGCCAATTTTTCATGGACAATCTATATCAAATCAATATATATAAAACCTATTGGAAAGGTTGTCTCTTTTCAGTAGTTTCCATTTTATAACGCATTTATATAAGAATTATGAAAATTCTAGAGAAAATAAAGGAAAAAAATATTGTAAAGACATTAAATCCATCCATTCCAATTGCATATGAATTCTACAATGTTTATTGAAGGAGATAAGCTTGAAATTGGTCTTGAAATGTGAATAAATCTAGCCGTGCAAAAGCATCTAAATGAATGCATTTTTCGCTAAAAAAGGCTCCATTTTGCATCGTCAACCGCATTGCTAACACGTCAGCGGTTTTCCGTTTAAGGATGGTTGCTATAGTTACTTTACGGCAACAAAAATGGAGGACGAGAAGAATATTTAAAGTCAAGTGCTAAAAAAACTTATTTCAACGCTTTCAAAGCCCAAATTTCTAAACTTTAAAATTTCCAAAAGATATATTACATTTTTAAATTACAGATTGAAATATGTATTGGCATGAATATTGTTAAATTAAGAAAAATATGCCAGTTTGCCAAAGGCTGTCGATTAATAATCGTCATTTCTTGCATGCATATATGATTTGCAAACGATTCTGTAGCATTATTACCAAATAAAATATTACAATCAAATGTAACGTGATATTCCTATTAGTGACTCCTTCTCAAGGTTATCATAATAATAAAAAGCGGCAAATTTAAGCGGAAAGTACGAAGGAGAAGACGAACGTTAGTAATCAGGTAAAAAAAAAAACCATCGTAAATATAATGGTAGCCACCTTCATTTATCCAACAAACTGTGGCTTTGCCAGAGTAGCTGCTCTAGTTACCAGAAAGGAAACTAGAATATGTGTTAAAAGAGCCGTAGGTGAAGGAAATGCAAAGTACAAAAGTCGTGTTATGCAAGAGCATTATAAGCAGTTTAACTCAACTTTCAACAACCAGGAACGATTCTACATTGACTTTTTGAAATTTCAAAAGAAAATGCCAGCTTTAAGATCTCTCTTCTCAAAGTGGAATCCAAGGAAAAAGTTAAGAAGGAACATTATCTTAAAACATTTTCAGTCAATAATTGGAGATTTCTACCAACTTCGAGGAAAAGAGAGCACTCGTTCGATAATTGCAAGGGATGTTACCAACATTATTCCGAAGCACAATCGCTACTGCCGGTGAAGTCATATAGATTCCAGGGTGTCCTCAAAGAAAACCCATTCATAATAACATCCAATGAGGTCCCAAAGTTAAGTGGGCAGCTTAAAAAAGGGGAAATTCGAGCAACAGCAAAGGCTCTTCACACCAAAATAGACAAAACGTTCCAAGAGAGGTACAGTGTGTCGTTTGCTGATGCACTTGTGAAAGTACCCGAGCTTGGTATTCAGAAGAAGAAGTCTCCAGAAGAAAAAAAAAAAGGAACGAAGAGATATGTATAGATACTGCAAAGCCAAAGTTGAGGAACAGTGGGAAAAAACTTCACTTTTGAGGTAACTACATTTATTTAATTACAGACTCATAAAATCTGCATAAAAGCATTAAATTGTGAAGCACTTTTATGAAAAGAGATCATATTTAATTATCACAGCTATCGCTATTTATTTCACACTTACTAATCATTCATTTGATAATTAATCAAATTTTAATGTTCATAAATTATAAAACATGTACTTACATGCAGTAACATGTTTCCATATTTCAATAATTTCATGCCTATTAATGCTATGTTAATATTTTTACATATCATTACATATTTTTACATCATTAATGTATAATATATACAATATTAACAATTATATAATATCATACTCACTAACTAGTTTTTTGTAGAGAAAGCAATGCTTACAAAAAATGATAAAATTCTGTTTAGATGCTTGGGTGAGCAGCAATCCTTTGCTGGCAGACAACGTGAATGCCTCTCTGCTGCATTTGAATCAAGTAGAACTGCAAAGAAACGAAAAGAGAGCATCAAGGAAAATGAAGTTCCAAATAAGAAACCAAAAAAACATTCTGGTTCCTTTGAAGGAATGGCATGGGATAAAGATGGTTTGCAAAGTGAAATTGAGGGATATGAAGATGACAGGAAGATTAATTGGTCTGAAATAGCAAGGCGGTACAACATAACAAACAAAAAAGGCCAAATCTCAAAAAATGGAGGACAGGAGAGTAGTTAAGGGGTTAGTTGGTGTTACCTACTTACCCGCGCCCGCGATGTTTGGCGGGCCTAAGAAAAAGAGGTACTGGTCAGCGGTAGAACAGAGTGCATTATGGGATCGCAAAAAATATGTTACCTACCTGGTCGCGCCCGCGATAGGGAGATTGGGTACGGGTCAGCGGTAGAAGGGTATTGATAAGCGCGGGGACGAGAGAGCCTTCAGGGAGACGACGACGGTGAGCATGGAGACAAGTCAATCGGTGAAGAAGAAGGGAAGATGTGGATGTATTTTTCTTTTGGATTGTGTGTACGTGGAAGTGAATCATTGGCGGAGTCACAAGGTCGATGAGTTTGGAGGGTGTATGAATGCACCTCTTTCTGAAAGGGGACAGAACGAAATGTGGAAGTTGTGGAATTTCGAAAACAAAACGAAGGAACCGAGAAAAGAACAATCATAATGTGTCAAGACCATGCCCACGTCAAAGAAAACAGTGTGGAACTTGCTTTTGTGTGTTCAAAGGAGATCACGAATGCAACACGGATCGAGAAAAATGTTCACCTGATTTTTGTCGTTGCGAATGTCGTAGTTGCTATGTGTATTGGAAAGAATCTAAAGGTATGTGGATGAGTCATTTGGCAGATAAGAAAGGAATTTATCTTTTCGATTATCCTGTAGTTAAAACGTCCTCTCCTTAGTATAATGGGTTATTATCCTTGACTGTAGTTCGAGAGATCGGAGTTCGAATCTCCGGGGAGAGAAATTTTTTGTGGAAATGTCCAAAGTCATGTGGTGGGACAAATTGACTAAAAAGGAAAAAGACAAGTATGAAAAACATCCCGAGTATGTGAAACTTCGCAACTTCATCGAATCGGGTGGTGACGAAGACACCTTGAAAGGGACGTTGTTTTTGTACCTTGTGCGTCGATTGAAAGGTACACTTCGTGATGATGAATTGCGGATGTTAGGAAAAGCGATAAAAAAGTGGAAAGTGTTACGATTCGGTTATGATTTTGATCGATTTTACGCCTCCAAATCGGTGTTGACATTGGCTAAAGAGATGATCGAATTGGACATGTTGGGAAAATAAATAGCGTGCGAAAAACTGTCGTGTACTTCATTTGTGGGAAAATGTCATCGAAGATGGAATTGACGGCTGAAGAACTGGAAGCGTTGAAGAAACTTCGTGAGAAAAAGTTGGATGGGAATCGTTGTTTTTGTGGATTGGAAGTGACAGAAATTGAATCGAAAAATGGAGACAAAACGTGGGTGAAATGTGGTCGATCTAAATCAGAAATGAAAGAAGGTCAACGTCCATGCACATTATTCTGTGAAAAACAAGACTTACCCATCATGCAGGAGATCTTGTCACGAGCAGGAATCACCGACTATGAACACTGGCCAGAATGTGATCACATGCTGAAAACAAAGGTATCGATCAACACTAAAGACAACAACAAGTGTTACTTTACCTGTCGTTTGGGAATGTACGACCCTGACATCCCTTGTGACTTTTTCCGTGGAGTGAACTTTGGTAAGAATCAAAAATATAAAGCCAAGAAACGCAAGATCTCAAGAATTTAATTGTAAAAAAGAAAAAACGTGTAACATATTAAACTTGCACTAAGTTATATTTCTTTTCATTTGAGTCATTGTTATTGTCATTCTTCTCATCGGTTTCTTTGATTTCTTTCATGATTTGCACCTCTTCTTGAAAATAAACACCCGTAAAGGAATCTCTGGGGGTGATAGTGACCATCCTTTTTTTACTCTTATGGAAAAACCTGTGCCTTTCGATGGCCCAACTTCGTTGCACATTAGTGCTCCACACAAAATCTGCTAAAATTCTTGGATGCCACCCGGCCCATCCATTCCAGTCAGCGATGTGGTAGATGTACAGTGCTTTTAGAAAGCCACTTCTTTCTTGTTCTGATTCCAACGCTTTTCCCATCAAGAAATTATGCACATGAATATAGGGACAATCCTTTAAATCATTGACGTCCCCCGTCACTCGATAGTTATTCAGAGCCATCAAGTTGGGAGGAATGTTTTTTTCTGGTATCTGTGTAAGGGTATTAGCCATGTTTTTTTTCTGAAGAAAGAAAAAAAGAGACGGTGTTAATGTTTAAAAGGGTTTTATTTTAACAAAGTTTTAAAGTTTAAAAGTTTACAAAATTAAAAAGATTTAACAAAGTCTCTTTGTAAGTTGAGAAAGTTCAAAATGTTCTTGCTTCGGAAATTCTTATGTGATTCAGGTTTAGTGGGTAAGTAGACGTCATTCATCACCCAATGTTCATATAATAGCACATCTGATTTACAACATTTGTAAGATACAGCGTTGGTGTGTAGTCCACACCCCTCATATTCATAGTCATAATTTGCTTCAACTCTAAGTTGAGTAGCATCAGGACAACCGTAATCTTTAAGGTTAACTCCCCTTATGCCTACCAAATCAAGTATGGCTCTTTCGTAGGACCCGCCGTAATATCCAACAGTGATACCTATTGGTTCTGTGTCTTCAAATGTTTGAAGGATGTATTTGATTGCTGACGGGTATAGCATACCAAACCAAGCTTTGTCATAAGGGATATCAAATGTGGTATCATGTATATGCTGACATAGTACTTTGTCATTTCCGTCAAGTTGATCGTAAAAGACATCTTCGTTGTAGAAGTGATATACATATGGCTGATCGTCGCCGAAACATTTGATCGCCATTTCTTTGGGTACGTATTCCTGGTTGACATAATGACCTCTTGTGGATATCACTCCCACTAAATCTTGAAATAGTTGGTCATCCGTCATCATCATTATCACCTTTTTAAATTATCTTCTTATCTTCTTATCTTCGGGTGGGCAATCGAACTGATTGTGACGGATTCGATCGGTCGATCTCTATTTATGGAGATGGTGACTACCCATGATGCGTTGGGAAATTTTCCTCTAGGGGTAGGGGGGTACCCCCCTGTGGAAAAATTTTTCCCCTAGGGGTAGGGGGGTAGCCCCCTGTGGAAAATTTTTGATGAAAATACCCGGATGTAGCCTGAAGTGTATATAAGGAGACGACTTTGCTGGATCAGACCATTCGTCTTCGAGTCAGAAGAAGGATCAAATACGGTAAGTATTCCAATGTTCAGTGATATGTTTTTTCTTCATGATGATAATCATTTCTTTTAATTTTTGCAGTAGTGAAGAACAAAGTAGAAGAAAAGTAGAAGAAGAGTAGAAGAACAGTAGAAGAAAAGTAGAAGAAAAGTAGAAGAAAAGTAGAAGAAAAGTAGAAGATTGTGTAAGTTAAGATGTCTAATATGAACGAGTATAATAGAAGGGTTTTAGAATCCCAGAAAAAGAAGACGACACAAGTCATTACTTTTGAATCCACGATGAGAAGCATGAAATTTTCAAAGAAGAAGAATTCCAAAGAAGCGAAGTTAAAGAAGATTTTAAACAATTTGAAAGATTTACAAAAGTGTTCAGCAGAACGAAATTTCAACGCTTGGAAACAAAGAGAGAAAGCGAAGAAGAAAGAAGCAAAGAAAAACCCAATTGTGGAACTTAAACAAAGAAGAAAAATTGAATTCATTGCATTGTAAAAGTTGTAAAAAATGTTTTAGAATAAAAAAGGGGTCATTCCTCTGTCATGTTTTATGACAGTGGAGTGACCCCAATTTTTTTTTTTGTCATTTTAGAATTTCAAGTCAAGAGTCGGAAGAAGTAGTAAGTATTATCATCATGAAGAAAAGTACACGAGAGCATTATGCATTGCAATGGGGACGCACGTTGCCCAATAATAATAATAATAATAATAATTTATTAACTTGTAAAGCGCATGCTCAATAAAAATTATCACCCAAGAAGTATTTTGAAGTTCCCGAGAAATTGTATGTACCGGCCAAGAGTCATTGTCTTCGCAACGGGTATCGGATGTACCACAATTATCAAAAGGGCACCATGTGTTTCGAGTGCAAAGGGTGTTTGGACATAGGGATCAATAATTGGTGTACCGTGTGCGATCGACACCAACGAGATGATCTTCGTCGATTTGTGGAGGTGGCTGAGGTGAAAGAATCGGCCAACGGATTGTTGGAAGCACGCCTGAAATCCCACGATGTGCTGATGTGATGATCACGTCCGATCCTTCGTACCCCTTGTGTTTGGATGGAACTACTTTTCATGATTCTATCGTGTCACAAATTTGTAAATTGAACGGCAAAGATTTCCCTCCTTTGTGGGCTGAAGGTCGTAAAGTGTTAGAGCATAATGTGTTTTTTGATCAAACGGGAAAAGATGGTTGTACGAACAACCTATGGAATGGAATACTGGATCATCCCGAATATGAAAATGATCATATGGATGAAGTGTTAAAAGATGATATGTTGTATGATGCACGAAGTATTTTTGAACATATTACAGAATAAAGAAAAAAGAAAAAAGAGGGTCACACTTCTATCATTTGCGATAGAGGTGTGACCCTTATTTTTTTATTTCTTGTAGATTCAATGGTTCGTTGGACAGAAGAGCAAAAGTTGAAAGCAGGTACGATTGGTGCCGTATTAGATCTTGATGGGTTTAAATTGCAAGGGAAATTTCTTGTGAAAGAATTGGGGTGGCATACTTTTGGTCACCACCGAGGGCATGCGGTTCATTTTTATCATGAGGGTCAAGATCAATTTACCACCCAAGATCACAGATGCAATACATGGATTTACCACAACGTCTATGATGTACCATTACGTTCTTATTGGTTTGGAATGATTAAAACAGAAAAAGTGGGGGAAATAGTTCGTGCCTTTTACCCCGGCCACGAGACCACAGTTGCCTACAAAGGCGGTCATTACGAAAAAGATTTGTTGAAGAATTTAGATATTTCGAGTGTTAATTTAGAAGAATTGGGATGTCCTAAAGTTGACGAAATTATGAGCATGTACAAAAGACGTGACTTCACTATGTCAAGATGCCGAATCCATTCACATGGACATTGTCCAATGGAAGAAGTTGGCTGGATGGAGTTTTGGTTGAGAACAAATGCCAGAAAGAATGGAGTGCCAATCAAGCATCAACCATGGAAGAATCCCATTGAACATTTATCTTTAGACTATTTTGCTGTTAAAAAAACATATTTTTAGAAACATATTGTGATTATTTTAGAAACATATTGTGATTCATTTCATTTTTTGAAATAAAGTTACCCAAAAGGGTCACATCTCTATCATTGCGATAGAGGTGTGACCCTTTTTTTATTTTTTTATTTTTCAGATTGAAAAAGGTAAGAAGAAGAAGATGATTCAAATAGAATATGAAGAAACTGATGGGTGTGTGGGGTTTTACATCGAGCGATGCAAGAAGTGGGAAAGAGAACATGCGGATATGCGTCGGATGTTGCGGTGGATGACACGATCACAACGTCATCATTCGCAATATTTCGAGTATCGTAGTTGTTGGGTCAAGACGTACTTGGACACTTTGATCAGTCAACTGGATACGGACGATGATGAGGAAGATGAAGAGAAAACGGATGTTCTTGACGTTTTACGAACGATCAAATTAGAACAAATGGGACGTCATGCCATTAAAATGACATTTGATAACGGGTTGGTGGTATTGGATTCTCGTTCTTACGACAAACGATGTCTATGGGGAAGTGATATTTTGGATTTGTTGGTTGAGTTACGGTACATATTCAGTTTGCAGTTCTTTCGGTTCAAGTACAAGTATGACGATGGTGAAGGTGACTGGGGTCTTCCTCGTGGTACCATAGTGAATAAGTTTTCCTTAACCCCTAAAAAGTACAGACATTGTGTTAGCAACCATTGGAAACACATCCGTGTGGAAGAGTATTTCTACGACTTCTTTTGAAAAGTAATTTTTCAATATCTTTTTTCGATGTTGCGCTGTTCTGATTCATCATCTCCTAATCAACAATTTGGATTTTATATCACCGATGAGGATGAAAAAGTCTATCGTGATGCCAAGACGGTATTGGATCTTCTTCCACATCACCGAAAAGATGAAGCCATTTATTGGAAATTGAAAGAAAGACGTGTTTATGACAAGTTGAAAGAAGCGTTACTCTTAGTCAAAACAATCAATAAATACAGTGACATTAATTCTTTATTATCCTTGGAAATCGGATGTACTCGATGGGATCGTGTAGCACGAGTCACATTTCCTAATGGGGTCCATGTGTGGGACTGTCGGTATTGTGTAGCAACATTTGGTCGTTGCTTGAACATGGTCTCTCTCCGTACGCTTTTGAATATTTCAAGAGAGATGTTTACTTGTTTTTTGTTAGGTGAACACGAATTGGTTGGGTATCGAGTCATTGAAGGAAGACTGGACTATGATCCTGACTGTGTGATTGGATCAAGATTTGGACATGTGACTTGGGACACGAGTAAAAAACATTTTTACTATTGATAGTACACGTGCAATCGTATACTGTCTTGAACCACTACGATAACAGTTAGATCAGTTATAACAGTCTTTTTCTTACCGTGTAGTTAGATCATTGTCTGACCGTGTTATTGGAATGTCATAGTTTTTTTTTGTTTTCGACCGTCTAATTGGAAAATCATTGTTTGGTTTTATCATGAGTCTTTTCTTCAGTACGTCTTTTTTGTGAATGTGAATCTTGTTCTTGAACTGAATCTCAAAATCACAATGTACTTAACTGGTATAATGAATTATGAGAGAGGAATTGATAGAGGGTTTGGATATGTTGGATTTTTATTAAAAGATGACGGAAAAGATGAAAAACATTTTCGTGATGCAAAAGCGATCATGGAACTCATGAACTCTTCTCAAAAAGAAAAAGCAACGTATTGGTCCTTGAGACGCCGTAAAATTTATCAAAAATTTCGAGAAATCAGAAATCTTTTGGAAAACGATTCAGACCTTGATCATCGGACATTGAAATTGGAAAGAGGATTTTTTCTGTGTCGTTATGCAGCAAGAAAAAATACACGACGACCCATGGTCTTGGTCACGTTTGACAATGGAATACAATTGATGGATGCCAGACATGATGCTAACAAAAAAAGAAAACAATTGGGTCAACATCCAAACATTGGTGTATTCATTCATGAACTCTCAAAAGAGTCTTTATCAGCGCTCTGCGGTGAAGTGCTGTATAGATTTCAAAAACGTGATTGGAAAACAAAATGTAACCGATATTGGAATGATCACACTGTTGAATACAGTTTGGACAGTGACCCTTCCTTTGAATTTGGCATAGAGGTGGTCGAGATGGCTTGGCCGTCTCGACCACCCTAGTCTTCTTCTTTTGTTTTTTCAGAAAAATGGCACTCACTCCAGACGGTCATGATTTAGCGTACATGCAGAAATTGAAAGACAAGTGGTGGTCTAAATTGACGGAAGAAGAGAAAAAGAAATACGAAGAACATCCAGCGTACATCCGATTGAAAAATTATGTTGAATCGGGTGGTGAAATATGTGCATTGTGGGGAAGTACCTTTATATACATCGTAAAAGCGATGCGTGGCCAACTGAGTCTTATGGACATGCACCGTTTGCAAGTGGCGTTGATGGATTGGAAAATTGATAAAATCGACAAGTACGTGCTGGGGTGTTACGATCACAGCAGGAATACGGAGGGACTAGCTCAAGACCTGATTGACTGGGATGTGCTCCACGACGATTTCCCACACAACTATTGAAAAAAGATGTTTCGTTGTCGAGTGCGTGAAATGGACCGTTGGGGAGAAATTGGATTTTTCATTCGATCGGATGAAAAACATGAACGGGTATTTCACGATGCTAAAAAGATGATGACTTTGATGTCGGATTTGCAAAAACGAAAGGCTATTTTTTGGACATTGAAAGAACGATGGGTTCGTGAAAAACTAAAAGAGGTTGAAAAGGAAACGGAAAGATTATTAACGGATCTCCCTGATCCGGAAAATTTGAAAGAATATGTCACTTTGGAACGTGGATGGAATGGGACAGTGGAAATTGTTCAAGTGACTTTTAAAAACGGGTTGACAGTATACGACACGTTGACTCAATTTAAAGAGTTGTTGACTTTTGGGTCTTTTAAAAGATGTTTATTGGACAGAGTGTCTTTGGTTTACTTTTACTCTATATACTTTCACATGAAGCAACAAGTGATTGAGTACGATTTGAACTTCAACGGATGTGGGATTCTTCACGATTGTGCTGAACTTGTATTCAATAAACCTTATTATTATGCATGTGGTTGAAATAAAATGTTTGTTTGTTTTAGATGGAGTCCTTTGATTTGGACGATCAACCAGTACCCATTGACGAAGTCACCGACAGTCAAATGATGAACATTGATATGACCGAGTACGAGTTTGACGTTAGTGACAGTCAATTGGCACAGTTGTTGTGTGAGGAGGAGGTCATAAAAGAGACGACTTGTGCGAAAAAGCATCAAATGATGGATATTCCTGAGTGTATGTTTGAATCCTCAGATGAAGAAGAAGGTCGTCCGTACCGGAAACGCCCGCGCGCGTATTCGCCGTTACCTCCTTCACTTTACCCACGTTCACCCTCGCCACGAATCCCCGAACCGTGGGAAGTTCGTGAAGAACAAAGTATTCCAAGTATCGTGAATGAGGATGATTTTGAAGAAGAAGAAGAAGAAGAAGAAGAAGAAACAAAGAGCGACGTTGATGAAGGAGGTATGCGCGAGTATGCTTCGGCTTTGTGGAATCAATTGTTGGAACCCACACCAGAATTTGTACCCTTGGAAAACATGAAAACGCCACCACCCCCTACACCAAACGATCCATATCAAATCTTGTTTGATACGTTATTGGAAGACGAAACACCACAATCGGGAGCTGGTCGACGTCAAACACCCCAACCACCACCAGAACAAGAAGATTACTTTTTAGTGGAAAAAGTGCAAGAAAAAAATTGTAAAAAATTTCACACTACGTCGAAAGAGTACAAGATTCGTGTCCAGATTCGTCCTCGTCAAGATGCTCAAGAAGCGGTCCAAGCCACCATGAAGGTGATTGAACGAATTCTCGAATTGGTGAGAAAAGAAACGCAAGCAGGGGAAACGGATCAAATCCGATTGGTCATCGATGGCAAGGATTTGGATTATTGCGTCCAACTCCCATTCATGCCGTCCAGCGAGTTGACGACCTTGCGTATTATGCGTCATTTGGAAGCCATCGTTCAATCGAAACGGGAATTTTTTCTGAATGGAGAAATGACCGTGTTGGTTTTCCATGTTCGTAATTTGCAAGGTCGGGGAGTGTCGAAAATCAAACGGTTCTATCACCGCAAACAGCACGAAACTCTACCGTGGTTGAAAGTGTTAGCGACCAAGGGATGGGTGGTGGTGTGCAGTTCTTTGGCAGAAGCCACGGCTCAATACCTCCGTTGGCGAGAACATGGAGTGCCTTACGTGAAGACGGCTAAACAACTGGCCGCCGATATTTGGTGGGTGGAAGCTCACGTTCGAATCACAGGCGCTGAGGCATTGCCTGTGTTGTTGAAACACTACAATGACATGTTGAAACGCGAAAAAGGAATCCGTGTGGTCGTATTGAATTGGAACAACGACGATCATCCTTATTTTGTGGGTGAAGGAAACGACGATGACGAAGTGATGTACTTGTACAAGATTCAAGACGAATTTCATCTGCTCTTGCACCCTGAAAAGATCCACCATTGCTCTGCAAAAAAAGCGCTGTGTCGTCGATGCTTTTTTTTTTTTTTTGTCACAATGTCTACCGAAAAACTGTGCATGTGTGTGGCGAAAACCAAGGGTCCAGTGAAGTGCCTGGCTCCTGTATAAACCGTAGTATTCGATGTGACGCTATTCATTCGGAAGATTTGATTTCTACGAAACGTTCCATTTTTCATGTGACCGAGGATCCTGAAGATCCGGGTGGTGGTGGGTGTTGTTTTCGAGCCATTGTGACGGCTTTGTGGTTGAAAGACCATGCGCAACGACACGTTCCACAACGGTGGTTGCGAGAACAAGCCAACGCATTGTGTACACGAGCAGGATTGACGTGGGGTCCCTGTGGTCTCACGGAACTTCAAAAGTTGCAGGACGTTTTGAAATCGGACCGTGTTCGTTTGCATGTTTATTATCACCATTTAAAGTGTGTGGGATTTTCCGGAAATTGGGACGATTTTGCGCCCGAAGGACCCCAGACTGACATTTATTTGTTTCACCACGATGATCATTACGACGTCATCCAATCGATGACGGGATTTTTGAGTGTGGCTTATTATTGTGCTCGATGTGACGTGGGTTACAAGAGCACGTCCAAACACCGTTGTCATTTGATGTGTTCGTGTTGTTATTTCCCTACGGTACAATGTGTAGCTGAAGACGAACCGGTCACGCATTGGCAATCGTGTGCACGGTGCCACCGTGTGTTCAAGGGGGACAAATGTTTCACGAACCATTTACAAGCTGTAGCGTCTGAAGACAAGAAAAATAAACGCACTCTGTGGTACAGCACGTGTGACCGGTATCAAAAATGTGGACGGTGTCAGTGCGTGGTGGACGTGTTGAGTCGTAAGAAGAGCGAACTGTTTTCACAATTGGAACATAGGAACATTGACGATCACGTCTGTGGTGAAGTGTATTGTCCCCATTGTAAAACTATAGGACCTAAACATTGCTGTTTCGTCCAACCGGTGAAGGATCGCGAATGTCCGCAATGTCATCGTCACGTGACGTTTCCTCATCAGTGCAAAAATACCAACGTGATGACGTACGAAGAACAAGTGGAAGCTCGGTATTTGTTTTTCGATGTGGAAACGATGCCGGGCGAATCGGTGCACGTGGTCAATTTGGTCGTGGCTCACAAAGTGTGTTCACGCTGTTTGGACCGAGACGACGATCCTAATACGACGTGCGACGTGTGCCGTGACCGTCGTCGCGTGTTTCATTCACGAGACGAATTTTGTCGATGGTTGTTTCGACCCGAACACAAAGGGTTCACGGTCATGGCGCACAATTTCAAAGGGTACGATTCGTACTTTTTGTTGGAATACTTGTGTCAACAAGGACAACGACCCGAGGTCACGTTTCGAGGGGCCAAATTGTTGTACATGTACTTGAAACCGCTGGACATGAAATTCAAAGATTCGTTGTGTTTTCTTCCCATGGCCTTGCGCAAGTTTTCCAAGACGTTTGGTCTTCAAGAAGAAAAGGGTCATTTCCCTCATTTTTTCAACCGACCCGAAAATCAAAACTATGTGGGTCCTCTACCCCCGATCGAAATGTATGGGGTGGATGGAATGAACGTCAAGGATGCGACCGAATTACGTCAATGGTACGACGAACGAAAAGATGAACCGTTTGACTTTCAACACGAATTGTTGTACTACTGCGAAAAGGATGTGGAACTGTTGAAACGAGGTGTGTTGGAAGCCCGTCGTATTTTTCTCGACATGACGGGGTTCGATCCGTTTCACGAGTGTATCACGTTAGCGTCGGCGTGCATGCGGTCGTACCGACGAAATTACATGGAACCGAACACGATCGGGATCGTGCCCAACGAAGGGTACCGTGGAATCCACCATCAGTCGTGTAAAGCCAAAAAATGGTTGTGGTGGCTGCAACACGAGACCCCAACCCTTCGACTCCAATCGTGTTTGACTCATCAAGGTGAAAAGGTGGTGTTGGGTGCACCCGTGGACGGGTACGACGAAGCGACTCGAACCATTCACCAATTCCACGGGTGCTACTGGCACGGTTGTCCGACGTGTTTTCCACAACAAGCAGCGTTCGGAACGCAACGTTTGGAATTCAGTCAACGGAATTTTGACACGCAACGACGAACCAAACAATTGCGAAATGCCGGTTACCAGGTGGTGGAGACGTGGGAACACGAGTGGGACGCCATGGATCTCGAAGACGTCACTTTCCCCTCGTTCCTTCACCACCTCGAACCGTTGCAACCCCGTGACGCTTTGTACGGAGGACGCACCAACGCGTTGCAATTGTACTACGAAACCACCGACGACAATGAATCGGTCGATTACGTGGATTTCACGTCGTTGTACCCGTCGGTGATGCGTCAAGGGGGTGATTATCCGGTCGGACATCCGGAAATTTTACTTCCCACCGAAACACCCCTTCAATTTCCCATCACCGAACATTACTATGGACTGAACAAGGTGAAAGTGTTACCGCCTCGCAACTTGTACTTGCCCGTGTTACCGATTCATTTGAATCACAAATTGGTGTTCGTGTTGTGTCGAACGTGTGCTGAAAAATCCAATCAGACACGTCCGTGTCGACATCATGCCGAAGAGCGCGCTTTGGTGGGAGTGTGGACCACACCCGAATTGCAAAAAGCCGTGGCGTTGGGGTACAAGATTTTGGACGTCTACGAAATTTGGCACTACCCGAACACTTCTTCCACGTTGTTTTCCAAGTACGTTCAGACCTACTTGCAATTGAAACAGGAAGCGTCCGGGTGGCCGTCGTGGTGTCTCACGTCCGAAGACCGTCAACGGTACGTGGACGATTACGAACAGCACGAAGGGATTCGGTTACGTCCCGACCACATCCGTGTGAACCCGGGACTGCGTTCGTTGGCCAAATTGATCCTCAACAGTCTGTGGGGAAAATTTGGACAGAACCCTGGTTTACCGGTGACCGAGTACGTCACGTGCCCGAAACGGTTTACCGAAGTGATGTTTGGTGGACGTGTCGACGTCAAACATTTGCTGCTCATCAACGAAGATTTGGTGCAGATGCAGTACGACAAGAAAGAGGAGTTCAGTCGCGAGAGCAGTTTTGCTAGTGTGGTGCATGCGTGTTTTGTCACAGCGTTTGCCCGGTTGCGTTTGTACGAACAGATGGAAATTTTGCAAGACCGGGTCTTGTACTTTGACACGGACTCGATCATTTACGTGACTCGTCCGGGCGAGACGAAACTCCCCTTGGGCGATTATTTGGGAGACTTGACGTC
Source organism: Diadumene lineata (assembly GCA_918843875.1). Classification (NCBI taxonomy): domain Eukaryota; kingdom Metazoa; phylum Cnidaria; class Anthozoa; order Actiniaria; family Diadumenidae; genus Diadumene; species Diadumene lineata. The sequence continues at coordinate 2,565,386 of OU974071.1, forward strand.
CGAATTGTCTCCGGGGGATTTGATTGTCAAGTTTGTGTCGACGGGGCCCAAGAGTTACGGCTACACCACACGTAAAGGGAAGACCGAGATCAAGTGCAAAGGGATCCCTTTAAATGTCACGTCATCGCAGCACATCAACTTTGATTCGATGGTGGCGTTGGTGCGTGGAGACGTGGACGAGATCCGTGTGACGTTACCTCATCAAATTCGTCGTGATCCTAAACACCGTCAATTGAAAACGGTCGATTTGGAAAAGAATTTTCAAGTGGTGTACGACAAACGTGTTCGACAAGGGGATTGCACGGTCCCGTACGGATATATTATTCCATAAAATGCCTGCCTTGGACCGCGTGTCCGATTTGTGTAAACGATCCCGGTGTTGGATCGTGTGTTGTGGAGGGACAGTCATCGTGAACGACGACAATCATGCCTCGGAAGAGAAAAAAGACCCGGTGGACTCGCAAGAAAACTCACAAGAAAAGCGTGCCTGAAGTACTGCATGAAACATTTTACGACCCCAAACAACCCGGAGGGTTTGCAGGGTACCAACAATTACGTCATCAAGCTCTCAAAAAAGGAATCGCTCCCGCCCAAGTACGACAATCGTCGACAGATTGGACCAACAGTGGCAAGCGGATTTGGCCGACGTGAAAAAATTGAAAGACGACAATGACGGGATCGAATATCTGTTGATCGTTATTGATATTTTATCACGGTACGCGTGGGTACGTCCTATCAAGAAAAAAGATGGCGTCACGGTCGCTCGTGCGTTTCAAGATATTTTTGAATCGGGACGTGAACCGGACGTCTTGCAAACCGAGCAAGGCACAGAATTTCTAAACAGCACGTTGAAATCCATTTTGAAAAAACGAGGGATCCGACATTTTGTGGTGTACGGAGACACGAAAGCACAAATGGTGGAACGGTTCATTCGAACGTTCAAGAATCGCATGTGGCGTTATTTTACGGCCGAAAACACGAACCGGTACGTGGACCGATTGCAAGATTTTGTTCAAGGGTACAACGCCTCGTTTCACCGATCGATTGGACGGAGTCCCGACTCGGTGACGTACGAAAACGCCCAAGAAGTGTGGCATAAACTGTACGATCGTTCGGTCGGACCCAAGAGTCCTAAAGTGAGGGAATACAAATTCAGTGTGGGCAATCGAGTTCGTCTGAGTAAAGTGGAAAAAACGTTTAAAAAGGGCTACACACCCGGCTGGACGGAAGAAGTGTTTTTGATTTCACGTCGCATTCCTGGTTTCCCCGCTCAATACAAGGTCACCGAGTGGGACGGAACACCGATCGAAGGATCGTTTTACGAACAAGAATTACAACGTGTCGATGTGAACGACACCGATTTGTTTCGCATCGAATCGATCGTGAAACGACGTCATTTGCGTGGAAAAGAACCTGAAGTGCTGGTCCGTTGGCAAGGTTGGCCCGAAAAGTACGATCGTTGGATCCCTGCTAGTGACGTGCAGAAAGCATGAGTTTACCGGACAAGGATTCGTTTTTTGTGATTTGTCCGAGCAACGTGAAACGACGCGATCCAAAGGACCCTAATTTTCCCTGGGATTTTGAAGTCCCACTCGTCCAACCGTTGAATTTCAAAGATCATCAAGCCTGGCAAGTGGGAGCCGTGTCGGTTATTCTTCCACCTCTTGTGAATTTCACACCCAATTATTTCAAGAATAAAGTGGTGTTTGTCTATTGCGACGTGATTCGAGAAGATGTGTGGGTGGGTGGTAATCCGACAGGATTGTTGGCTGTCGTCGAAATAACGGGTAATGCACAACGTCATTCGACTGTCGTGGAACCGGATCACCTCATGTACCATGGACTACGCATATCGTATATAGACAAGATCGTCATTCAGTTGCGAGACGAACAGGGTAAACCTCTTGATGTGGACAGTCATTCGGGCGTGAGCGCTACGCTTCACTTCAAACGTCGTCGCAACATCATGGGAGAACGATATTTGGTACTACCCAGCAACACGTCGACCACGACGTATTCGGACAATTCAGCCAACACGTACACGACCGTGTTACCGGGAAGGTTGAACTACGAACTGGATCATTGGGAAGCGGCCATCACTCACATTTCGTTTCCTCCTCCGAAACAAAGCAAGTTAGGTGAATTGACAGGGGACCGCAAAGTAGGGTTAGCGACCGCTGATTATACGACTGGACGAGCCGACATCAAGTACATGATGACGTTAGATAAAACAATATACCCAAACCCACTCGAATTGATCAATGAACTGACGGCCAAACTGCGAAAATGTTTGCATTTCTCTGTCGTTGGTCTTCAACAAGGAAGTTCTGTGACGTCACAGCACAACACCCTGGATTTTGATCAAATGCTTTACACACCGTCCACCAAGACAGAAGTCGTCGCGGGTACGTTGTCCTTGACCCTTTCTCCGGGGTTCTATACTCTCAGCGAAGTGATTCGATTTTGCAATGAGTTGGCTCCAAACAACCACAACTCACCTATCCCAATGATAGAATTCAAATTGAAATTTGTGGATTCCACTGTGGATTCGGTCCACGTGGAGTTGACCCTACGATCGTTGGAACAACTCCGTGGAGTGGATAGTGGTCTTCCTTTTAATTATTTCCGACCGAATTTTAAAAAGAGTTCGGTTTTTTTAAGACTGGGGTTCACTGAAGGGTCGGATCCTTTTTCTAGTTCTGGTTGGTCGTACGACGCATCAAATCGCCACGGTTTCAAGACGATCCAATGTCAAAACAAAATCGATATCAGAAAATGGATCGATGTCAGTGCAGAAATGACAAAAGATGGTTTTACCAGAATCAATACGACTCATATTGCTCAAAGACCAGAATATTATTATTCACCGGTGTTGTCCAAAGAAATAGTCAACACTTTGCTTTGGACCCAAGATGTCATTCAGATGGAGCCTCCCAACGACAAGTATTACATCTTCAAACATTCTGGTAGTGCTCCCGTGTGTAAAACAGATCCCATGGCTCCCACGGGTCATAAGGACCTTTTACCGTACAGTTGTTATTATGAAAGTCCCACACCATTACACTTTGCCGACAACGTGTTGGCGTCGACCGAATTGTACGTGTACTCGGACATTGTGAATTATTCCATGGTGGGGGACATCAATGCTCCGTTGATGGCGATAGTGCCGACGACTACAGAAGCCGCTGGAGTGACGAGCAGTGATCGTCGTATCCGCAATTTCAAAAACCCCATGTACATTCCGCTCCGTCTCGCGTCGTTTCGAGAAATTAGCATTTACATTCGCAACCGACGTTCACAGGAAATGTTTGACAGTGGGTTGGTGGTTGTAGTGGTGCACATTCGTCCCAGAAGTAACGAGCTATAAAATCTCGACGACCTGACCGAAGGAGAATCATTTGTGATCACGATGGGGGCGTTTGGAGCTATGATGCGTGGGGTTCGAAATAAAGTGGTCACTGTAGTGACGGAACCAGAAAAAACAAATCAGGAAGTGAAACATGGTAACGGTGGAGGTGGTGATGAGGATGCTGGTCATAGGGGTGGAGAACCGGTTCCAAAAGAAAGTGTCGAACAAGCGCGTCGACTTTATTCAGGAGTGACACCATCGACTATAAAAAGGGAAGGGAGTACCCAGTCTAGACAACCCATAAAAAGGAGAAGGACAACGGTCAAGAAAAGAAGAGGAGGAGGAAGACAACAGCAACGAAGACGTCCACCCCCCAGACGACCACGTTTAGACATTTTTGACGATTTTGATGACAATGGCCAAGCGTAGTGGATCTTCTCTCACAGGAATCATTCCCGTCAAGAAAGCTGCTGTGGCAGATTTGTTTTCACCTCTACCCACCGAAACGTCCATTGACGATGGTTATTATCAAAAGTATTACCCATCTCAGGCCACGTTTACTCCGTGCCACTTTCTTATCCCAGCTTCAACGGATTTCATTTCGTTGGATGAGTGTTATCTGGAATTGGGTATCAAATTGGTCGATTCAGATGGAGCAGATATTGACAAAGACATTTTGGATGTGGGAGTAGTCAACAATGCTGGTCATTCTCTCATCAAACGGTTCACTTTGAAACTGAATGACACGTCGACAGGAGAACCCACCGATTTGTATCACGTGAAAGCGTACATGCAAAACCTGTTGAACTTTACTCCAGAACAAAAAGAGAGTTATTTGGGGATCGAAGGGTGGTACACCGATGCTCCGACGCGAGCCAAATTCAATAACGTGAAAACATGTGCTTCATTGGACACTCCATTGGCTACTGATGCAGCCACTTACAACAAGGGATTCTTGGACCGTACCAGTTTGTTTTATTCAGAAATGGGGAAAACAGCTCAAAAAAGCATAGAAGCCACGTTCTTGATCCAACCCGTGGTGGACATGATGCAAAGTGGTCGACTGTTGGTCCCCAATGTGACCATCGACATTCAAGTGGACTTCAACCCCCCAGAACTTTTCATGATGATGGCCACTGCTAAAACAGCTAAGTACAAAATCACCAAAGCCGTCTTCCACGTGAAACATGTGAAAACCACCCCCAGCACTGGCCTGGAAGTTATTGATGCCATGGAGAAAAAACAACTGTCAGCCCGTTATCCTATCCGCACTAGCAAACCCATCACACGTGTGTTACAATCAGGACAAAAGTCGTTTGCGTTCACCGACCTCTTCCAACAATCCGTACCTGACATCTTGTCGATAGCCCTGGTCCGGTCCAATGCTTTCAATGGGACCAAAAACCTGTCTCCATTCTACTTTGAATTGGATACGTTAGAAAGTCTTCGTTGGGTAGTGAATGGACTGGAACGTCCTTACACACGCATGGAAATCAAAGCTCCTGACAAGTTGGAAGCGTACGAGACATTGTTCACTTCTTCAGGCAATCAGCATCGTGGCTTCTCTCCAGGTATAAAAAGAGAAGATTACAAAGATGGATTTGCTGTCATGCGATTCAACTTCACTCCCGATGGAAAAGATGCTAAAAATTACACGTACAAGAAAAACAGGGGCACTTTGGATTTGTTCTTAGAGTTCACATCCAACCTGAATCAGAACATGACTTTGGTTCTCCTTCCTGAATTTGAAAACGAATTGTTGATCGACCATCAGTACGTGGTCACCATGGAGAAGAATTATTAGGAATCATGACGAAAGAAGGATTGGACAGTAACCAATTGATGTGGTTGGTACGTCAAGAACCACGATTACGAGATCAATTTTTAGGAGTGTTTTCAGCCGACACTCTCCCGTCGTTGACCCCAACCGTCCGTGACCGACGACCGTGTGCCTTGATTGTCAACACCGACCCCGCCGACCAACCAGGAACGCATTGGGTGGCCATGTATTATGGAAAAGGCGATGAAGATGAGTTTTTTGACAGTTATGGTCAAACACCAGAATCGTACCACCCGTGGTGGATCGACTATTTGTTGCCTGGATATTGGTACAACAGCAAAGCGTTGCAAGGAGACAAGACATCCGTGTGTGGACACTATTGTATTTTTTATTTAAAACAAAAAGTTCAAGGCATGTCCATGGACACTGTAGTGAATTATTTTCCTGGACCCAAATCAGTGAACGACCGAAAAGTATGTCATTGGGTGTGTCGTTCATCAAAACTTTTAAAGATGAAAAAAGCCCATCAGTATTGTCAAAGTTCCGTGTGTGGACGTGAAGGATCACGTCGACGATTGCAATGTTGTTCATTAAAGAAACCTATATAACTAAGTGTGTATGTGTGTAGTGAATTGAAGAAAAAAAATGTTCTGACCCACGTCTCAAGACCACGTCGAATATCGTGGTGACCGGACCCAGTAAATCGGGCAAGACGTATTGGGTCACGCGCATGATTCTCGAACGTCGCGAAATGTTTCGGGATCCCGTGGACAAGGTGGTGTTTTGTTACGGAGAATGGCAAAAAGGGTTCGAAACGTTACAACGTGAAGGGGTAACGTTCATCGAGGGACTCCCTGAAGATTTGTACGAACCGTTTGGAGGACGTCCGGGCATGTTGGTTTTGGACGATTTGATGGCCGAGAGTTCCAACAATCCCGAAGTGGAAAAATTATTCACGCGGGGCACGCATCATCGTCAATTGACGACCGTCTTGTTAACAAAAAATCTGTTCCGCCAAGGACAACGAACCCAAAGTCTGAACGCCCATTACGTGGTGGCCTTTAAAAATCCACGCGACCGAACTCAGATTGGATTTTTGATCCGTCAAGCGTTCCCGAAACAACAAAAATTTGTCGAAGAAGCCTTTAAAGACGCCACGCAAAACGAATACGGGTATTTGTTATTCGACTTTGAAACCGACACGCCTGATCAGTTACGACTGCGAACGAACATTTTCCCCACCGATTCTGGTCCTCAAGTGGTCTACGTGAACAAAGAAGAACCATGGCAACTAACGTGAACTATGGTGACGATTTCTTTTCGGGATTTCGCGATTCGTTGAAATACACTAAATTGTTTCCTGACATAACAGACTACGATAAGTTCGAGCAAGAGTATCGCCAATTATTAGAGGCAGAAAAGAACAACACCTTGACGCAGACGGACAAAGAAAAATTGTTCGAGAACCGTGAAGTGTTTCGACACTTGCAAAATGTAGTGGACGATTGGTACGAAGAACATTTCAACCCGATGGTGGAAGATTTCATCAAAAAAAGAAAGTTACCTGCTGACGTCACTTATGGAACATTTTTAAACGAATTTCGTCGTTTCTTGAGTTTAGAAAATAAATCAGAAGAAGGGACGTTGACGTCCGACGAAATGGAAGAACATCAAAATTTACAGACGAAGTACAACGATCTTTTAGATCAATTCGAAAAAGACATTCGACCAAAAATTCCATCTCAACCGACTCCCACCTTGGATTACACCAATCTGTTAATGGACGAATTGCAAAGTTTCATTCAAAAAGTGCCATCACCGATCGCACCTCGTACTCCTACAGGGCAATCACCCGATTTGTTGAGTTCAGCCGCCAGTCAAGCAGGATTGGATTTTCAAAAAACACCTTCTCCTCGAACGTCTACTCCTATTCCGACAGCAGCAGCATCATCACCAGGTCCACCACCACGTACACCGTCTCCCACACCACGTCCATCGACTCCTTCATCACGAATTCAATCGATCAATCAGCGTTACCCGGTTGCCCAAAAAGCACCACGTAAAACTATGAGAACACCTTCACCGACTCGCAGCACTTCATCCTCGACCAGTCATGGTTCTGCTCGTTCAAGAAGTTCTGCTGCTAGCCGTGCTCGCTCTTCTGCAAATACCTCTAGTGCTTCTTTGGGTAGTCGTGCAAATTCTCCAATTCCTTCTGCCCCTGGTAGTTCTAGTTCTGGTTCTGTGGGTAGTGCGAGAACTCCTCGTCGTGCCCCTTCTGCTACACGAAGTGTAGCTTCCAACCGTCGTGGGCGTCCTTTGCCCTCGAATGTTCGAGATTTGGAAAAGGAAATTCGAGAATTGGAACGTGTGTTGTTCTCACGTCCTGATCTTCCCCATCGTTCAGTTCAAACGCTTCAAATGGAAATCGCTCGACGTGAAGATCGTTTGGCCGAATTGAACGCTCAGAACAGTCGACCGCCCAACCGAGTGAATCGTTCGGTTCGACGACGAGGAAGCAGTCAAGAAGTGGCTTCAGCCACCACACGTGAGAATCTGGGTCAAGGGGATCATCGTACCACCACTACGACAAGAACCACCACCACCGTGCGTAAAGGCCGTCCTATCGTGAACCGTGAATCACAAAGTGTCTCTGCACCGCTCGCGTCGGGTTCCGATCAAAGTGGAACGGGGAAAAAGAAAAAGAAAAAAGCCATCAACGCACTGATCGAACATTTGCGCAAGAAATTCAAACACCGACGACAAAAATGAAGGGAGTGTGTGAAGACAACATTTACGTGTTTTTCGGATTTATGATTTTGTCATTCAGTATGGCCATTGGATGGTGTTTCGGATTACTGTGTTGCAACAGCCGCATTCGCAAAAAACTCGACCGACGTATTGCTCTTCATTTCCAAAACGAAACCCTTCGAGAGTATCGTGAACGATTGCAAAAAGAAATCGACCGACTCAAAAGGGGGACATACGGATTCCGTGAATCAGAAGAGGTCAAACAGCGAGTTCGAGAGTTGGAAAAAGAATTGGAACAACTCAACGTCGATGAGCAAGGACGAACGATTCGTTTGGTGTACGATCCAACAACATACGATTCTCGACATTTGTATGGTGATCACGATCGGACTGTTGCTGGGACTAGTGTGTAGTGTGTACGGTGTGTGGTGGAGAAGAAGTTATCCTTTACGCGTTCAAAGATAAATTCTTTCTTTTCCCCCTCCAGATATGTTGACTGTCAAAACCAACGACGACGTGATCTCGATTGAAACTTCGGGAGAATTCAAGAAAGCTAAAAAAATTCTCATCGAGTGGGATGTGCAAGAACAAGAAAATGGAGGCATCCGACATATTCTGGTAGAACGTATCATCAAGAAAAAAAACACTCCCATTGGTAGTGGTGCTGTGTTATTCAAAAGTGAACCAGAACCACCACCACCATCATCATCAGGGTACACTTTTGGAAATCCGTCCACTTCTGTTGTTTTCAAGAAAACTCCTGAAAACAGTGAGTTAGCAAGACGAGCCAAGACGGGACTCTTTTGAACATGATGTCCATCTATTGTATGGAAGTTGGTATTTTTTTGTTCATCCTGTTCGGATGGTGTCTTCTGTGTTATGCTTTTGGACTACTCTTTGGTGGTAGCGTTTTCGACATTAAATACGAGTGTTGTATTAAGAAAGAAAGAAAGAAGAAGAAATGTGGTGCCTCGAAAGTTGGATGTTCCCTGTGATCAACTTCTCATGCGGGATAGTGACTTGGGTGATTGGAGAACTGGTCGGTGGATTGGTCGGAGGGTGTATTCGGTGTTGTCAATCTTCCAGTATAAAAGAAGGAACATCCATAGTCTGAAAAAATGGGGTTATTCGAAAGGTTAGGGCGAGACGCTGTTCGTGGTGCTCTTAACGAAGCGAAACGACAAGCCAAATCGGGAATGAGAAAATTGATTACAAAATTTGGTCGTGGACGGACGAGAGGTGGACGAGCACCCATTCCCATTTACGAGGGTAATGGAAGAGGACGTCGAGGTGGACGACGAGCCATTCCCTTTTACCAAGGAAAAGGACGAAGAGGTGGACGACGACGACGACGCTCTAGGATCTATATAAGGGGGCGTGGTCCTCGAACATTGTGGTAATTATCATCATGGCTGGAATGCTCATAGGAGGATTGGCATCGGCATTACTTCCGATGGTTATTAAAAAAGTAATAGGAAAAGGAAAACAAGGAGGAGGAAGACGACGACGACGAATCATGAGAGGAAGAGGACGTTGGGAAGAATTACAAAAAATGCAAGAAATGTATGGTCCTAAAGTCATTCCCACCATCCCAGAATTATTGGGGAGGGGTCGGAGACGTCGTGGTAGAAGACGTCGTGGTCTTAGGAAAACACTAGTGGTGCCGTGAGACTATAAAAAAGGAACAAGACCCATAGACAGGAATCACCCTCATCATGGTTGGACTAGCGGCTGGTATGTTGGCGGGCTCTTTGCTCCCTATTATTGTCAAATCAGTATCAAAAGGAATTGCGGGAAAAATTGCAAAAAAAGGAAGTGGACGGTTAGTTATAAGTAAGACAGGAGGACGACGAAGAAGACGACGACGACGACGACGACGTCGATTCAGATTGTGATACCATCATGAGGTTTGTAGATGGGACCAGATTCAAATTGTGTAATCACAAGTGTACCCAAAATGGTGGACGACGGCGACGGTTAAAACAACGACGACTAAGACGTCGTAAATTACGATGGTGAAACGAAGACAGTATAAAAGACCTCCTCTCCGTATCAAAATAAAGTAAAGAATAATGTTACGTGGCAACGGTGCGTGGTGGTGGAAGAAATACGGGAAAGGAAGACAAAGACAATATGGCGGACGTATCAATTTTGCAAAAATTGCTCAACCTTTGTTATCGGCCCTCACTGCTAAAGGAACTGAGATGGCTATTAAAGAAATTATGAAACAACCTGGTAAACCTTCGGGATCGACTCTCACTGGGAGTGGAAAAAAGAAAAGGAAAACAAGATCCTATAAAGCGCGTTCATTTCATGCCAATAAATCAGAAAGTCGATTTCCGTCACCATCCACTTTAGGAGTCAACCCACTTTATTGGACGAGAGGATGAATCGTATGGAACGTCATCGTCGGTATTGGCAGGCTGTGGAACAGGCAACTCCCTATCAACGAAAACGTTTAATTCAATATGCAACACCGAGTCAAATCGACGCTGCTAGTGAAATGGCCTACAATGCCTTACAAGGCAACGTCCCCTTACCCAAGGACTCTCTTCAAAAATTGAAAAAATATAAAAAAGAACTACGTCATATGGGGAATCCAAGAAAGTTATTGTCTGCTAGGAAACGGTGGTTTCAAACAGGAGGTGGAGCCATGACTCAAGCGTTGGTGAAAGGAATCACGGAAGGACTTCGGACAGGAATTAAAAAAGCAACTTCTCAACCCCCACAACAAAAACAACAACAACAACGACAACAAGAAATAGATCAATTGGAGAAAGAAATCAAACAGATGGAATCGACATTAACACCATCAAAAAAATAACAGACGACTGACACTATTTAAAGACCATACCGGTGTTCGGTTCGTTGTCGTTGGCGTAGTCGTCATGAAATACACCAGAAAGGCGTACTTGACGTTGACGTCCCCAGAGACACAATCGGGGGACGGTGTCGTCAACAACATGAAACAAATCGCTTCGGACGTACGTCAAGAAGAAGAAAATTCACCGTACACGCTTCAATTGATTCGTCTCAAAAAAGAAATTGATCAAATCATGAAGGACCCCAACCTTTCTGTGGACACCAAAGTGAAATTGCTCAACGACCGATTGTCTGTGTACCGAGACATGCTGCTACGAAGTAGATCATCATCAACAAAATCAGCCATAGCAAGATTCCTTCTCCACCTCTTCCACAATACCATCAGCAACATCAATATCAGCCTCCTCGTCCTCGTCCATTCCCGTCACACCAGATACTTCCATTCGTCCTGTGTCAATAAGAAGAATTAAAGGGGAATTCCTGACGCCACCCTATACACCCCAATCCACCTCTACGCCCAAATCAAGATCACGTGAAGACATGGAATCTTTCCTCGACAGTACTAGAAAACAGCTAGAACAGAAAAGAAGACGTTTGGAACTTTTGAAAGAAACTTTTGAAAGAACATCTTCACCCGTGTCCAAACGTACAAGATCTAAAGATCAAAAAGGGACTGGACGCAGATGGACTCGAGTTCGTTTTGCTCGTAAATAATTCAACATTTGTTAAAAACTAAATAATGACAACAACAAACATGATTAAACTTCCTTTTCTTCTTTAATGGTGTCTAAGCGTGTTTTTTTCTTATCTGGTTGTTTATGAATTACACATTGACTTTCATGAACTACAAAACAATGACGTTGTGAATCGAAACGATTACGTCGTAACATAAAATCCAAAATCATATGGAAAAAGTTAATCAACACTTGCAACCAAGGTTTCATTGTATCACATTCGTAGTAGTAGTAGAATGTTCTTGGAGATATTGATCCAGCATACGTTCTGCCTCCTGCTGTTCTTTTTGCTGTTGTAGTAGCTGCTGTTCAATTTCTTTTGGTTCAAAAAGGTCTTTTGGTGGTTGTTGAATTACCTCTTTGTTTCTTTGCCTTCTTCTTCTTTTCTTTTTCGTATCTCCTTCTTGAAGAACTTCTACTTGTGTTGGAGGTTCAGGATTCGCGAACGCCACGATGGGTGTTTGTGGAACAGAATGAATCGTGTCACTGATCTTTTTACACTCGTCACGGTGTTTACGTTTCTGCTGTTTCAATTGATCCAGCAACCACGTGGTGTCTTTCAAGTACGTTTGAAGCAATCGATCCAAATACCCAAATGTCAATCGATCCCCCAACTCCACCGACTGGAACATGTCGTACCAATCTTTCACCTTTTTATGGAAGATTCCAAACAATTCCGAAGCACGGACGTGTTCTTGAAACTCGTCCAAACCAAACAAGTCACCACCAACCACAACGTTACCAATGCTGTCCATCGTGTAAATGAATGAAGTGTTTTGAACCGTTCACATTTTTATCACCCGTCCACTGTGTCCCCAAAAGGATTGTCTTTCAATTTGTCCAATTCGAAACTGTACATCTTGTTCGGTGGTTTCCACATCACTGGTGATGGAAGACGGTGACGAGATTTCGAACGACGATGTTCTTCTTCTTCCAATTCGTTGACCGATTCCAACAATTTCAAAATCTTGCTCTGAATCTCCAACATCATAACACGCATATCACGAACAGTCAATTCCACATCCACACTCATGTCAATATCCATCCTTTTCCAACAATGAACACACTCTAATCCGACTCAGCTATATGAATAGGTGTTCCCATAGGCATATAAGGTGGTAAATCACCACGACAACACGAAAAGTTCCACTCAGTCCAATCGTCTTCAAGCTTCTTCCATATCAATGTTCTCGCTGCTCCCTTAGTCACCATTTGACTCAGATCCATGAGAAGACTAGTAAAGTGCTCCTCCTTTTTCGCACATTCCTTCTTCATCATAATCATCCGAAGATGTTTCGATGTCATGTCCAGCAACAGTTCCGTCAGCTCCCGTATTGATTCCTCTATCTTTTGGACATCCTACTGATTCATTGCGAAACCCTCTCTTTTCAACCCAATCAGAAAATTGTCGAAACTTGAACTCGTACAGCCACAAGGCAGCTTCGTACTGATGGTTCGCCTTGTCGAAATTCAACTTTATCTGCTTGTAATCGTAAAGTGCTTGTTCGTATTCTTTGGACTTGTTTCTGAACTCCTCCATGTTCATGTCAAATTTCACGAAGGCATCTCTTTCCTTCAAGGCTTCTTTTTCCTTGCGACGTTTGTCTTCTTCCAATTTTTGGGCTGCTCTTTCCAACTGTCTTTTAATTTCATTCTCTTCTTCCACTTCTTTCTGTAATTTCTCCATCAAGTACAATGCAAAATCTTCAATGTCAACAAAATCACCTTGCTTCTTCTTCTTCGGAAACAACAACGCCGGTAACATGAACATTATGATTCTTCTTTTGTCGGTTCCTCCAATTTATTTTCGCGATTCCACAACATCCACATTTCGTACTGACCCCTTTCAGAAAGAGCTGCATTCATACACCCTCCATACTCATTCGCCTTGTGACTCCGCCAATGATTCATTTCCAAGAACACACAGTCCACAAGTAAAATACATTCACATCTTCCCTCCTTCTTCACCGATTGACTTGTTTCCTTGCGCTTTTTCATACCCAACAATCGATTCCATTGTCTGCATTTCTCCATGCTGACCGTCGTCGTCTCCCTGAAGGCTCTCTCGTCCCCGCGCTTATCAATACCCTCCTACCGCTGACCCGTACCCAATCTCCCTATCGCGGGCGCGACCAGGTAGGTAACACATATTTTTTGCGATCCCATAATGCACTCTGTTCTACCGCTGACCAGTACCTCTTTTTCTTAGGCCCGCCAAACATCGCGGGCGCGGGTAAGTAAATAACACCAACTAACCCCTTAACTACTCAGGAGTGGCTAATTTCCCAGGGTGTCAATTTACACAGATTCCAAACAAATTCTCCAAAAGAAAGAAAACCACGCAGAAAAAAGCTAAAAGGAGCTGGTGGGTATATTATCTAAACTAATTTTCTCAAGCATATGACATTCACAACATATAGCAATTGCATAGTCATGTTTTGCATTATGCAGTTATTATTTAACTGCTGTATGTCAACTTTGACAAGCAATAATTTTATATCAAATAAATGTGAATTACATCTTAAATATACTTGCCTAGTAGTCCCTAGAACATAAATAGAAAACCCTTATAAACCCATATAAATACAGTTGATCTAATAGCAGTACATTTTTTAGGAGGAGAAATAAGTGTTCCTACTCCAGAAACTAATGAAGCACTACAAGAAAAACTGAAGCTACAAGTTCAACAAGGAGAATTCACAGTTGGAGAGATAATAGTTCCAAGAGAGGTGTGTAAACTGTTCAATATGTGACTGTACATGCTTTATTGTTAGTATTACCGGTAAAAATAATAATATGCTAATATGTGATTTTTTTGCCTTTTGTAGTATGAGAAATTAATCATGGATGAGAATGGCAACATCAATGTAACAAAATTTGTAGTTCAAGGGAGAAAGCAGCCTTTGGTGGAAATAAGAAGAAAAACACTACAGCTACATAAAGAATACATGAGGATGGAAGTTGATGAATACTATGATGAAATGAGCAGGGACGATGTAGCGAGCAAGCTGAAACAACTTAATGAGTATGATGAACACGACAGCCTGACTAAAATGAGAAAAAAACTAAAAAGATTCTCAAGGACAAGACATCTGCAAATCTGGCATGATCACTCAACCCTTGCAAACTCTGGACACATACTTATTACTGTAAACTGTCTTTATGATCCTGCTTTATATCTGACTGATGATGAATATTTCCTTAAAACCAAAACCAAAATAAATATTCAAGCTGAAATAGAAAAACCCCAAATTTATATTGTTGCTCGATGTAAAAGTTGTGATGTAGAGCAGCTAGCATACATAGATACAAGAGTATGCTGTTTACAAAACCTACAAAAGAACCTTGAAATGAGCAATGGTGCTGAAATAAAAGATGGAATGAGATTCTTCCATGGGGATTCTCCTGCACAGCAATTTGAAAGTGGTCAGCAAAAGGGAGGTTACTACTACTGTTCTGGCTGTGCAGGTCATTCTGATATGGTGTATGAGCTGGACTACAGCTTTAGATGTGATAGGATGACACTCAGAGATAGACAACAGCTTGTTATGAAAGGCCCAATTGGAAAAAGTAACTCAATAAAAAGACAGCCAAAAACCCTTTCAGGTGTTAAAGAAACATCAGCTTGAAAATGAACTTGCAGGAAGGGGCATCTATGATGGCAAAAATAAACCAGACCTACAAAAACTTCTAGATGAAACACTTCATGGAGTTCAAAGAGTGCCAGCACTTCTTTTTGAGAACCCTACAACTGAACTTGAAGATTTAAACCTTGAAAATTATGAAGTTTTAGTTTGTGAACCCATGCATGACATTTCAAAGCACATTGAGAACTTACTAACAGAACTGCCTGATCACATTCACAACAAAGACATCAAACAGAAACTGACAGAAGGAATACAACTAACCCTGAGCAACAAAGAAACTAAAAGAGCTGTTGACTATAGATCTGCTATTGTAAAAATTTGTAGCTGGATGCAGGACACCCATTCAAATGAAAGCTTGAAAGCCTTAATATCAACCATTGTTGAAATGCAAGCCATTCTGTACAAAGAGGATAAGTACAGGTGCCCCAAAATGGTTTTACGCTATCACAACTGCAGCTGGTACCACCACACATTATGCGAAGAGCTCATTGGCTTTCAACTAAAAAATATGAGCATTAGAAAATTTTATGGGACATATCTCCACGACCTAACAGATCATGCACCAATCCAACTACGTATCGTCTCTGGACGCTCAGGCAATGCAGAAGAAGAAGAAAGAATGTTTAACACAATTAAATCAATCACCAACACAACCTCAAGTTTTCATCCTGCACATATAATCAGTAACCTTTTCCTTCGACTACAAGCAAAAGAAAAGTTGGGCATGGCTGAAGATACTATTGCAAAACAACAGTCACAGATATCTAAACTTCAAAAATCACTACCCCCACAACTTAATACAAGAATTCCAAAGTCTGTCATCATGAAACACCATAAATCATGGCAAGCTCATCTTGAGAGAATTAGTGATTTCCTGCTTGAAGGAGGAGTATGGTGGTCTAAAGATGAGGACTTTGTTGAATTTTTTGATAAACCTAACAATGATAACACTGATCCTGCTTATCCAAAATTACATCACTTCCGCTCTAACAATATAAAGAAAGAGAATCAGTACTTAAAGAACTGCTGGACATCTTGCATAGAAGAGAATATTACAATACCAATACACATTATTAGAATAGAAGATGACAAAGGAAAGATGACAAAAAACCACCACACCAACTTCCTTAGTGGACCCCATTTCACAAATATCCCCAATGAAGAACATACCAACCCTGACCCTCGGCTGTCCACAGAAAGAAATGATCGCATAGATGAGTATATGAATGATGAAGATTCAATTAGCCACATACAGGAAGAGATAATTGTTGGACTTCATGAAGTTGAATACAGCCTATCAGATACTGATACTCGCAATTCAACAACTACAGAACAACCCAAATCAGTTATTGGTGAGTAAAAAGCATGAGATTAAAAAAACAAAAACAAAAAAAAACAAAAAACAGAGATACCTGCAGCTAATAAAAAACACACAGCAATGTAATCCCCATTGTGAAATTTTTATCAGTCTCATTTCATCTTGTTTTCTTTTTAGTCATTCATACTTTCATGTCTTCAATAATTTACTCATGAACTTTTCATGTATTTATTCATTTTTTACTTATATTGCTTCCACTATTTTTTTAGAGGAGAATGTAGCACTGGTTGTAAAGACTCAACTTCCTTCTCAAAGTGCTCTTGAAGTAGAACTACCCCTTCCCAGAGAATCGCCTAATCAACAGGTATATTGGAGTAGCTATCTTTGTTGTGTTTAAATCTACATCAACTGAAAAGTTTATTGCTTAATTAAAATTACCGAAATACAAGCAATCCCTCTCTACAAGGCTGATCGGCTATAATACACGAGAAGCAGTAAGAAATTTATAGAAAAAATATTGTTAAAAATGCCTACTCACCAGAAATGAAGCAAAAATACACTTCTCTCTTTTAAGAAAACCACGTCCAATGCATTACAGACAAAGCTTGGTAAGGCAGTAGCCCAAGTTCTTGGTATCACAACAGATGTTTGCAAACTGGATCATGCAAGACTACAACACAAGCTACATCCAAAAAACAAAGACCAAGGTACTGGCAAAGCCTCAAGAAACAAAACAAAACCTTAAACAGTGGGGAAAGGAGTTTTATTCTAAGAATAGTATTTTAGCTTTGAACGAAGATGTCGTTAGTGATGCAACAGCTGCTAAACTTTTAAGGCAAACAAAATTTGCCTCTGCATTACTAAAAGAATGGAAAATTAACTTGTAAAAATTGTAAAAAATCCAACTAGTTTTTAGTTTGTATTATGTATAGAACTTGAGGCATGATAACTGTACAAAAATTGTAAAAAATCCAACTAGTTTTTAGTTTGTATTATGTATAGAACTTGAGGCATGATAACTGTACAAATAAACCTATTTTACAAAATTAATAAACAAAGTTGATCCCATGATGGTTTGTAGTTGCATGTGTTTCGATGGAATAATGTACGAATTCATTTATATTGTGGTAGAAAAACAAATATAGAACTATCCATATGTAAGGTACCTACCTACCTTTTCTGAAGTAAACACAGGAAAAAGCGTTTCTTTTTAACATTAAAATGATAGAAAAAACATTATAAATGAGAACATTGTAGTCGAAATAACGACTCGAATTAATTTGGTTTCCCAGTCAACAGATCAACAGTCACTGACACTTGATCGCGGGCTCAGACTTTAGCCTTCCAAATATAGTCATTATTGCCTTGTTTGGATTATTCCCGCGAAAGATCGTTCTGCATTACTTTTAGCGCGAAAATCCAAATCTTCAAGGACAGTATATTTTCTCATTTACAGACGAAGTTTGTGTTTTAATACAGACTATTATGGGAAAATTTCGACCGCACACCACGGAAGAAAAGAAAAAGCTTCGAAATGATCGGCAAAAACGAAAAAGAAAGCACAGAGCAGCAATAAATCAGGCTTTGAAAGACAGAACTAGGGAACGTGAAATCGTAAAGCAAATCAAGATTACAGAAGAATTACGAAGATCTGCTGGGGAATTTTGTAGAAAATGGCAACTCAAATGTGTAGAAAACAGAAAATTAAAAGATTCTTTAGACAGCCTTAAAATGAAGGTATGAAATACATTTAATTTGATATCAAATTCAACACCATGAACTAGTGTTTTTTAAACACTTAAATATGTGGAGCTTTGAAATGTGCAGTACATACTGTATTTCTATAATACAATTTCATTTTTTTCAGTATCATTTCATCTTAATATTATACGTTTTAATATCAACTCATTAAAAAATCTATTTATTAATTTAATCACTTCATAAAATACATTTCAATGATTATATATCTAGCTAGTTTTTTGTCATTCACTTTAATTGGCTTTTAGGTTTAAAACGTGAACCTAATAGTGAATGTTTCAAGTTATATTGGTCACATGGATGACTTGTGCACCAAATAAATGTATAGAATAAGTTCTTAGTGTGTTGCAATTTTATTATATAGTGTAAATCAATCAGTATAACTAACATTGCATTTGTGTTTCTTTCTTCAAATAGAATACAAAGTAAAAGTACATGTAAGTTGATGGGCATTTGTGAAGTCAATAAAATCAATGCAGCTGATCTCATTTCTAAATGGGGACATATCTGCCTTGGTGAAGGCTCTTATGGAACATGTCTTTTAAAGTGCTATAAAAGACTTAATATTCCAGTGGTTGAAAAGCAATTAAAAAATGTTGAAATGAAAAACATTTTACAAGAAGTAAAGATTATGCAATGTCTTTCTCATGCAAACATTCCAGTAATTCTTGGTGTTCAGTTAGAGGAAAAACCTTTTAGTATCATTATGGAATTTGTGGGTAGAGAAAAATGTTCACTTACTGTCCACAAATTACTAAATGAAAACCAAAGACTAATCAGTCAACTTCAGTGGATTAAGATATGCTATAATGTTGCAGATGCTTTGCAACATTTACATAAAAATGGGTTTCTACATTGCGACCTTAAAAGCAATAATATTGTAGTTAACGCTTTTCATAATACAGCAGAGAACAAAAGTATTACAGACTATACTGGCTATCTTATTGATTTTGGAAAAGCTTGTCGTACTTCTTCTCCTTCTGCAAAAAGATATACCACCAACTATCCACATATTGCTCCTGAAGTATTAGCTGGAGGTCCTTGTTCCCAACGAAGTGATATTTTTTCTTTGGGTACTGTACTATTGAAAGTTGGCACAGGACAGAACATAGATATACTTATTAAAATAGGCAATGATTGTTGTAGCAAAATCCCACAAAAGCGTCCAACATTAGATGGTATTCTTTCATCTCTTGCACTCTGTCTTCATTGTGAAAACTAGGTTTTTTTGTTTTGTTCAAGGTGAAAACTTGTCATGTTGTCAAGATGTTTAACAGCATGCTGTCTGGATGTATCGTCCATTGGCAGAAAGTAGAAACCTGGATCAAAATAGAACAATATCAGATTGCTATCTTACTAAGTTCATGTAGTTCAAAATAATTCACGGTATTTTCCGATAATACAGTATCTCAATAGTAATAACATTTTGTACATTTGAACTGTTTGATAAATAAATATTCTGTTATTGCCAGGTCTAATTTCCATAAAAGGAGATTTCCCTGGCAGTGTGTCTTGTTGTTTTCTTTTAACACAAATCTAATAAATATATAATACAAACATTAAAAGTGTGCAATAGCTATCACTGTTTAGTAAATAGGACTATTTGAACAAAATTAATGTAGATTGCATGCACTAAGAGTGTGCAACTTAAGATTTAATAATTTATGCTTTAATAATTTATTGGTTTTCTTTTGTTTAATTAGTGCTATTTACTACTAAATAGTGACAACTGTTGCATATATTTCCTGTTTGCGCTCTAGTGTTTGCACTGTACACAATAGAATGAGTGTAAGATAGCACTATTGAGTGGTATTTATATTGCACACCTTTGGTGTTTGTACTTTAGCAGACTTACATGGATTTGTCTGCGATTGAAAATCGAAACTTGTTAAAATACCAACAACAAAAAAACTTTAAGAAGCCTGATTTATTCATAAAGCCAGAACCTCTAAATAATAAAGAGCATAATCTGAATATAGTTCCTTTTCAATCGTTACAAAATCAATGAATGTTTCAATTGTCTCGGAAAGCATTTTATCATTTACACTTAAGCATCGAATATTTAGTCTGGACCATGTATAACTCACCTTTTCTTTAATGACAGTACTCAGCGTCGCTTTAGTCGATAAAAACTTCGAAAGCTTTGAGCACGTTTTATACTTTGTTGTCCATTATGTGACTGTCTCCGTTTAACGGCTCTGCCCAGTCGAAACTGATTTTCCAGTTAGTTAAAACTTCAAATATACTCGTATGAGCAATAAAGTAATATTCGTCTCGACAGAGTGGTCACAAAAATAGAAAGGTCACATATGAGTAGTCTACTCAAGAAAGAAACGAGATCACATATCAGTACACTACTTGAGAACGTAAAATTACGTCACAACCAAATTCTTTGCATGGGGGCAATTTTCAAGGTCAACCCTGTCCTTAATGTACCTGAGTACCATGTTCCTCAAATTGGTGATATCCCACGTCCATTGAGGTCCTTAACTATGGGGGAAATTTGTATTCTTTGTCCTCTTGATTTGCACCAGGGGTCTTCTTTGTTTCTTCGTCACGGCTATCAGCAGAAGACTTCTCTGTCTCGTTGTCCCTGGGGCCAAGTGTCTGTTCAGGACAAAATATCTTCAACACAAGATCCTGTTTCCAAAGAAAAATGTCAATCTGCATACAATTTCTTGATGTCCACTCCATTTTCCGCGTACAGAGATTTCGTTTTGAAGAGGTATTCTTTCTTTCAAAGGGAAGAGTTTAACATGTATGACCACAAAATTAATAAGGGAATCGAGTGTGCTCTTTGGCCCAACTTATATCCTGAAAGACGATTTTGTGAATCTTTGTTGTCAGGTGATGGAACGAATTCTTCTTATTCACGTCTTTTTTGTACAAAGTAAAATCATCTGTTTTAGACTTTTCTTTTCTGTTTGAGCTCATGCAGTTTCACTATGATCAGTGGATCTTCAAAACTGTTACAGGTGCAATCACTGTGGGTTTGAGATCGAAATGTTCTCCAGCAAGAGCATTGGACGGGAAAATTTTTTCAGCAGAGTTCTGGAGATGGCAATCTCTTTTATTGATAGACGCTGTTCGACAATACGGCTACCCTTCTCTTTTTATAACTGTGAGTCCTTTTGAAGCAACTTTCCCTTTTCCGGACTTTGTACACCATGCACGTCTAAACTATGGACTGAGACCAACGCAGTTGCCAGGGATTGAGTCGGTCCATATAGCCCATGTTTTAGAACAATATGTTCGAGGAATTTTGACTGGTGGGAATTCCTCCAGGTGGAAGAAACATGTGCTCAAACCCATAGACTTAACAAAGATTAATTTAAAGAACTATTTTTATCGCCTCGAGTTTCAATCTCGTGGCACCTGTCATGCTCATGTTTTAATCTGGCTTGACCTGAGCAATACCGAGGTTTCCAGTTTGAGAGGTGATATACCTTGGGAAAATGCGGCCATTGCACACACAGTTTGTGATTTGCAAGCTTCTCATAAAAACGACTTGCCTCTTTATGAATCCCATACGTCTGTATTGAATGTCAATGAAGCTTTCTCTGTAAATTTACGTGGTTATGTGCCAGAGATTACCTCTTCTTTAAACTGTAGAATGGATGTGCAGGCTACAGATGGTCGAGCCATGATCCTAAGATACGTAACAAGTTATGTATCAAAGTCCCGTGATTCGACACTGCATGAGTTAACTTTTTCAAATGAGGTGCAACCTTACATGATGGCTTACCGTTATCTGAAATCTCTTTGCCCAAGTGCACCTGAGATGGTCCTTCAAATGTCGACCATCAAGTTGGCATGGTCGCTTTGTGATACGAAAAAATTTGCTCCACCTAAACCGGATTTTGCCGCAGATGACGCTATTATAAAGCAATATGTAACAAGACCAACGTCCTTTGAATCAATGTCTTTTCTGCAGTGGTCTAGGTATTTCAGATACAATAGTCCACAGAACAAAGTTCACAAGTCGTCTGCACTAGTAGCACTGAGATATAACTCAATTTATAATGATTTGCATTTTTTCAAGATCTCCTATATCATTATCCGTTTAGATCTGTTATTGGAGTCATCCACATGAGTAGAAGCTTCCAAATTCTATTAAATACTTTTGTGCATGTACACATTATCTTCCTGATCGTTGGGACAATGATGAGACTATTAAAGTTAGACTGCAAATGGAGTGCAACAAGGATCTCTACATTGAAAACGTTCTCCACTATATCCGTAGCCTTCGAAACTTTTACTATGCCTTTCAAAGAGGTTTTGTTGACAAGAATTTTGGTCAGCTCGTTCCCCCTGGTGATGCTCCATTTGTGATAACCCTTGAACAGATAGGTATGGCTAATCGCATATACACGATGTTAGCTTAGAGAGATACCTTTTACTCGTTGTTTCAATGTTTTTCAAATACATCTTTTCAGTTGTGGTCAAAGTTTCTGTCTATAACAGGGAAACCGGGTACCGGCAAGTCTCAGCTAGTGAAACATGTTTCCTACAATACCTCTTGTTCTAAACGGGAGACCCTACGTAGCACGCAGTTCATGTAATGACGTAAAACACTCATTTTCCGATGGCCATCCGAAGGAGTCCGAATGCTGTTTGCAATTCGGAAATCGCTCGGATTTCCCGCGGCGTTCCCGCGAAATTTCAAAATGGCCTCAGGCAATGTTTATGTCGAAGAAAAGTTAAAAACTATATTTTCGAAACACTTGAAAGAAAATACACCGTACGGAGACAACTATGTGAGAGGCTTTGTAGATGGCGAAGATAATCTCAGCACCTTTCTCAAGGAGTTTGAGGCTGTGACACACGTTTCGTTTAGTGTAGTGAAGTCTGAGAAACGAACAGAAACGTCGAAAAGATATTCCCCTCAAGGTAAATTTACCACAATGAAAGTAAAATATTTATTGTATCTCTACAATTTTAATTTTCCGTCAATATGCTTATACCCTTTCGGAATTTTTATGTAAGTTTTAGACATTTACTTACAGGGAAGTTAAGATGGGAAAGCAAAGTTGGACTGAAAATTCCTTACAGTGGAATGCCATTTATTCTCGAAGGACAGAGGGTTTTGGAGTGTTCGTTCGGAAAAAGAAAGCAAAAGAAGCGGAAACATGAAGAGGTTAGTCGATTTATGGATGAAAATGAGTAAAGTGAGAAGTTACAAATGATATTTTGCGTTAGGAAACTAAATTTTACTCGGTTCAAAATAAGTTCGGGATTATACACAAAAAGACAAAACTTCGAAGGAATATGCGATAAACTGAAAGAATACTAATGGACTGAAAGTCAAAGTCAAAAAAATCCCCCAATCAGTTTTTGTACGGTCTCTTTGTCTTGTGTCAGAGAATGACAAAACCTCTTGTGGAAAAGGATTGTGTGCTGGTGTCTACCAATTGAAAAAAAATAAAAACTGAAGTCTTTAATGTAAAAATAGAACTCCCAAAACAAAACATATATTTGAAAATGATACTTTCCAATGGCAACGTATTCAGGGGTAAAATCACTGAGGAAAGGGGTGCGACAAGAGCTCCATATTGCAACCCTAAAAAAATACCTCAACCTCAAATTTTACATCCTGTAAAAATGAATAGCACATTTATTTTCCAACTTACCATCTCAAAACTAATAAATGTTTTTTTTTTCAGAAAAGTGATCATCCACTCCTAATAAAGAAAAGATTCCATGTCCAAAATTCAAAAAAACATGGGTGTCCAGCAAAGATTACTATTCGGGAAGTGGCAATGTTTATGGAATATGATATTACTTTGAAATCTCATGGAATGTCAAATTGCATGGTAATTACTATGTATGTAAAAGAAACAAAAATTTTCACATCATTTCCTTAAATGAAGTCAAACAAACCCAATTTCTAATCTATACTTTACTAATGGGAACTGTCATTTCAAAGATTGTTAATTCAGAATAGAATGCTTTGCACAAATGTTCATTTGATATGGAAGGAGGAAAATCAGAGGACCTGGTTAAAAATCCTTGTGGCATGAGAGATAAAAAAAACAGACGCATTTCACACTTCACCTTGCATAGACAATCTGAGATTACCAACTTGCATGGGGTCAAAGGAATGAAAGACCAGTGCTGTTACCACTCAGGCTACGAAAATAAATGATTGCTAGAGAAAAACAATGTACTAATGATGTACACTTTGAAGTCTCTGATCTTGTAATAATATATTGTATACTTAAACTGACATTACATGTACTTTTTCTTGCTTAGTCTCAACTGATTATTTATTTGTCTTTAGGTGGAGAGACAATTAAAGCCACATACATTGGACAAAATTAGAGAAAAGCTACTAATTGATCAGTCATCCATCTCTATTCTTAAAAGATTTTACATTGAGGTGCCTACAAGTCATGCACATAGCAACCACTCAACAGATGAGACCATTAGTGTTGAAAACCCAATACATCCTGAACTCATTGAAAAAATTTCTGAATATGTTACATCAGGTAAAATAACAATTTTTTTTTGTATAAATTTGCTCAGTTTGTGAATTGTCTCTACAGCTAGTGGTCACATGACTTTGAAAGTAAAAATGTATAGTATATTTCAATTAAATTTGAAATGAATAGACCATGTAATTATAATTTATAAATGAAATTGAAAATAACATGTGTATTAAACCAACCTCTAACTTATTGTACAGGACTCACAAATCCTTATGACATACGCAATCTTTTGAAGTCATACGTAGAGAAGATGATGTTTCACGATGTCGCTGATAGACCAAGTGTGCTAAATAGTCAGTTCTACCCATCAATCAAGTGTATCAGTAACCATTTGTACAAGATTTGTTATCAGTTAAAATTAAGTAAGCTAGATCAAGTTCAATTAGACAAAAAGATAAAAGAGTGGACAAAAGAAGATGTTGACAGAAGATTCTTCTTGAGAATGTTTAAAGACAAACAAGAGAATACCAGCTATAAAGATCAGCTCTTGTATGTCCATCAAGAAAAATGGCAAAGAGATCTTTTGCTAAAGTATGGTGGGGAAATCTGTCTCCTAGATGCAACATATAAAACTACCAAATATGCTGTGCCCCTGTTCTTTTTGTGTGTGAAAACAAATAGTGGATTTGTTGTAGCAGGTAAACAAAGGTTCTGCTGAATATTCATTGTGTACTTCCAGAAGATATCAATACCCTACTGTAGACCTCCCGAATTTCAAATTATCTTGGTAGGTGTTAGGGGTATGGATATTTTCTGGAACTTTAGATACAAACCCAATGAAACTATGATTAATTATTATAGGCTAATATTGTTTGATCAAAATAAAATAAAAAAATAATAAAATGTATTCATCCCTTTTAATTATCTGTTCAGAGTTAATTGAATAATTTAATATGATTTGTTGAAAACAATATTTGATACAAATATGCAATTAACTTTTTATTACTAATATTTACATGCCTCTCTCATGTCACTTTTCATATCATTGCTCATTTAATACCAAAAGTTAAAAAAAAAACATTTTCCAAAGTTAATAATATATGGTGCTTGAGAAGTTGAAATACACTGTAAACTGCCATTGGACATATTGATTCAGTACAATGCATTTTTTTATTGGACTATTGTAGGTGATTTTGTGGTACAAGAAGAGAAGATAGAAAATGTCAAGGAGGCTTTGGAAGTAATAAGAGAGTGGAACCCTGAATGGAAGCCAAAGTACTTTATGTGCGACTTTTCTGAAGTGGAGATTCAGGCAATTGAAAGTTGTAAGTATTTTACAAAAAAATTAACATTTGATACATGAAATGTTGATGCTTTCACATTGTAAAGCTGTGAAATAACTACTATCTTACTATACAGAATGCTTTGCCTCAAATTAGAACCCCCTACAAGCAAGCAGGCTGCTAATTTGTACACTCATTATACGCTTTCAGGTTTTAAAGATATCGATACCTTTGTATATTTGTGCGACTTTCATAGGGAGCAAGCGTGGGAAAGGTGGTGTAAAAAATCTGAAAATGGGCTAAATGCTGGAGAGAAAGAAGAAGTGCTTGGTCTTTTGAGGAGCATTGCAAGCTCAATTAAGGGTCCCTCAGGAAAAGAGAGCCAAAATTTTGATGAAGCCTTGAAACAACTAAGAAGTAATGCCATTTACAACTCAAATGTCAAACTGCAAAGATGGATTGAGGGCACATGGTTATCATGCTATAAGAGATGGGTGTGTGCTTACAGAGAGGAAAAGTACAACATTTGCCTCAATACCAACAATGGCGTTGAGTCCCAAAATAAACTTTTCAAAAAAATATACCTCCCTAGAGCAACAGGAAGATCTCTTAGTAGCATTGCAACAGTTATAGTTAATAACTACTTGCCAGATCAATACAGGCAATATATTATAAAAAATATCAAAATGAATGCTACCCACAAGCAATACAATGGAGATATTCCTGATTTTCTGCACGGAAGGCCAAAAAAATTTATCAAACACTGTCTAACAAGAATCACTAATGCCAATGACTTGGAGGGACACGTAGTAACACAAGACCTACAAAAATTGATGTTTAAAGTACGTTCATCTAGTGGTCCACAAGAATACTCTGTTAATGTTTCCAAACCCCACTGTGACTGTCCAGACTGGAGAAGATACCGGCTTCCATGCAAACACATGTTCGCAATTTTCAAATGGGTTGAAGGTGTCAATTGGTATTCACTGCCAACACCATACATCAGTGCACCTCATATCTCTGCTGACAATGACTCAATCAGCCACTTTAGAAGACCTGTGGTTGCCACACAGACGAACTCTCAGCTGGAGGATTCCACATCATTCACTGAAGATTTAGGGCAGGATGACATCAGTGACGATGACATAGCACAGCTCCCTATAAAAACAAAAACATCCATCAAGTCATTAGCTATTAGAGCAAGAACAACCCTTAGAAGCCTGCAAGATTTAACTTATCTGACAAAAGACAAAGACGTATTACAAAGGGTGATAAATACAGCTTCTAGCCTCGAAAAAGAAATTAAAGGGACAATCCCTGATGAATCAGGATTGTTGATTGGCTCAAGTCCCAAAAAAATAAAGAAAAAAGTGGTAAAAACAAGTAGAAAAAGAAAACATGTGGTGACTGGACTTGACAAAATTGGAACATTAAAAAATTACCAGCCTCCATCTAAAAAACAGCATCACTGGCGGCATAGGAACAGAGTTGGCAAGAAAGCTGACATGTTGAGGAAGACCTATAAGGTAGAGGTCAGCATTGATAGCCCTGATATTATTCCACAAACAGATGACCATTCTGATGATGAATACTTATTCACATCCATTTTTGATGATTCATCCACTACTGCTGCACCAACAAGTTCTACCACATCAGTAATAACCTCTTCAACTACAGCATCACCAACAACCTGCTCCTCTGCCACATCACCAACAACCTCTTCAACAACAGCATCACCAACAACCTGCTCCTCTGCCGCATCACCAACAACCTCTTCAACAACAGCATCACCAACAACCTGCTCCTCTGCCGCATCACCAACAACCTCTTCAACAACAGCATCACCAACAACCTTTTCAACAACAGCATTGCCAACAACCTGTTCCTCTGCCGCATCACCAGCAACCTCTTCAACTACCACATCACCAACAACCTCTTCAACAACAGCATCACCAACAACCTGCTCCTCTGCCGCATCACCAACAACCTCTTCAACAACAACCTGCTCCTCTGCCGCATCACCAACAACCTCTTCAACAACAGCATCACCAACAACCTTTTCAACAACAGCATTGCCAACAACCTGTTCCTCTGCCGCATCACCAGCAACCTCTTCAACTACCACATCACCAACAACCTTTTCAACAACAGCATCACCATTAAACTCTTCGACTGGAACAATGCCATCAACCTATTCAAGACCATCACCCACATCTGATTCTGATGATGAATTAACTATGCTATCCATATATCCCACTACTTCAAACTGGATAAAAAAATATACAGGTCTGATTAACAAAACAGAGTTAAAGTGCCTGGGAGAAGGAGAAAAACTGAATGACCTAATCATTGATGCTTCACTAGAGTAAGTCAAGTGAATACCAATTTGTCTGTTCCAATCACTGATAATAGTTTTCGTAAAGAGCAGCAAGCTATATGTAATTGTCAATGACTAAACATTTATTTATCATAATAATAATAATAATTATTATAAAAATAATAATTATAATAATAATAATTATAATATAAATCCTTATATAGCACTAAATCAAATCACTTAGCACTTAAAATGACACAAAAAATAAGTATATCATTATTATTTTATAATTGTTAGTAAAATAATACTAAGGCACATTTTCAGTTCATGCTGCAGAACCAGAGAAAGCTCATTTTCCAAAAGATTAAGTTACTTATTTAGTTAAATCATAAACCATAATAACATGTCTACTGATTAATAATATTAATTAACTGGTAAATTGTCTTCATTTTACAGTTATATAATGTTTGAAAGATGCAAGATTTCAGACCCATTTCATGTAATGTGTTGTTTATTCTACACAAGTATTTCAAACCGTGTTAAGAATATTGCAGCAAAAGGCCAACCAGCAATACTTAAAAGCAAAACAGACAGGTATGGATCATCAAATGTGAAAAGATTATGTTAGCTTATCAATAAAGGTTCTTCATTCATTTAACAATACAGGGAAATCTGGGAGTCATCCAAGGGATATACAAACAAAGTCAACTTGGTATCTATGAAACATATATTCATTCCAGCCAATTTGGGGTAATTGAGATTCCATTTATTGCACTTTATATTTTGGCAAGTCTTTGGTATATATATTTGCTTGATGTTCAGGTACAAAAAGTTTGAAACCTTTATTTATTTATTCATAGGGACCACTGGATTCTTTTCATTCTGCAGAATATAGGAAACGTTGATTCACATACAAGGTACATACAAGTAGTCTAGAGAAAAATTTATTTGCCATGATGCACTTATGTTGAAAGGAATTTATTAGTGTAAAGTTTGATTTACTCATCACTACTGGAAAGCAAACACTACAATTTGTGTGCAATACTTTGCAGTATTTAGTGCTACAAAGTAGTTGTCAAACAATAGAAAATAATTAGCATGATTTGGAACTTATTCACTCACTGCCATTTATGTTGCACATGTTTAGTGTTTACTCTCTAGTTGTACTCAGAATCAGCATATCCTTTTTGAACCCAACCAGACCTGCTATTATCGTTATGGACTCCATGAACCAGTTAAGAGGTCATTCCCCTCAAGTGAGACAATTCAGGAATCACGCAGTAAAATGCATCAAAGGGTATGTATAAACACCACCCCAGGTCAATATTAAGTTTTTTATGAAATGCTGCATGGTAATCAAATAAATGAAACAACAATTAAATTAATCAATTAACCTTGGTTAATAAGTATCATTACATAGTGAATTCCACCATTTTTGTTACAAATTGATTGATAAAATCTGTCTGGTGATAATTTATTTTTTGATGCTGTAGCAGTAGGTTTTTACATGAAATTATCTTCCTTCAAATACACAGATTTTTAAAAGAAGAGTGGAAAGTAAAGTACAATGTGGAAAAAGATTTCTCTACACTACCTGTTGTTTATCCACTGGTAAGTAACTTAGAATAGATGAAATAATGCGCTTAATTGAACTATGTCTTGAGTATTGAGTCACCACATCACAAATTTCTTACTATCTTTATTTTAGGGACAGCTTTCGTATAAGTGGGAAACGATACAGCTACTATACAGTACATAATTTGAATGTTTTCATAGAAACTATTACTATTGTACGATACAGTTAGTACTGTTTCCCACTCATGCAAAAATGACTCTATTAGCGGTAGTAGCACCCTATTCAGTACCACATTTGACTCAATAATTATGTGAACTCATTATTTTATATCACTGTCACTCGTTGGTGTATTTGCCAAGACATTCAAAATGAGAAATCCTGTATTTTCCTAAAACATGACTGTATGACAATTTAATACACCATGCCTACTTACTTCACAAAATACTGAACTTAAAGGATCTAAAATCTTTGCCAAAACTTGATTTTTATTTAACTATTATTTGTCGCAAGTCATTACATTGTAATTAAATTAATATTTGGTTATACAGAAATCCTGGCTGCTGATATTTTTACATATTTCTTAAAATCTATTTGTTTATTTATTTACATTTTCTAGGTACCACAACAACCCAATGGAGTGGATTGTGGAGTATATGTGCTGAAATTTTTTGAAGCTTTTCTTATGGTACTCTGACGTTTTCTAATAGAATTTATAAGTGACAATAAAACCTGATGAATAATAATATTACACAAAATTGCACTTACCAAGTCAGTAAGACATAACAATTATATGATACAGCATTCATATAAATTAATCAAGAAAATTTCATCACTAACTGTGCTTCTTTAATCTTAACAATAATTAAAAATGTTTTTTTGATGTTTATAGGAGCCACAAAAGCTGTCATTGGTGAATTCTTTCAGTCATACTGATGTCATGGAATTGAGACAAGAATTACTTGCCACTTTATCATCCCTGTTTACCTAATTATATAAAGTCTGGTATATATGTATTGTATATACGGCCATAGTATATTGTAAATAACAAGATTACATGAACTGCATGCTACATGTTTGCCATAGTATATTGTAAATAACAAGATTACATGAACTGCATGCTACATGTTTGCCATAGTATATTGTAAATAACAAGATTACATGAACTGCATGCTACATGTTTGCCATAGTATATTGTAAATATTAAGATTACATGGACTGCATGCTACATGTTTGCCATAGTATATTGTAAATAACAAGATTACATGAACTGCATGCTACATGTGTGCCATAGTATATTGTAAATATTAAGATTACATGGACTGCATGCTACATGTTTGCCATAGTATATTGTAAATAACAAGATTACATGAACTGCATGCTACATGTTTGCCATAGTATATTGTAAATAACAAGATTACATGAACTGCATGCTACATGTTTGCCATAGTATATTGTAAATAACAAGATTACATGAACTGCATGCTACATGTTTGCCATAGTATATTGTAAATAACAAGATTACATGAACTGCATGCTACATGTTTGCCATAGTATATTGTAAATATCAAGATTACATGAACTGCATGCTACGTATGTTTGCCATAGTATATTGTAAATAACAAGATTACATGAACTGCATGCTACATATTTGCTATAGTATATTGTAAATAACAAGATTACATGAACTGCACGTTAATAAAAATGATGAATTCTAATTTAAATAACACCAAATAGCCAATGGACAGCCGTTTTATAGGAAACGATTGCAATAACATGTATATAAAATAATATATTATAATACACCATATTTTAGGATTTTGTAGATACATTTTGTATAGCTTTTTGGAATTTTATGACCACTGTGTAATTCATTTATTGCGATTTTTATAAGTGGAAATTAATCTTATTAATATTATTATTATACATGTTATGTTTGCCTTACATCAACTGCTAAAAGTGAAAGTCAGTACAAGGTAAAAGTACAAAAATAGTATAAAACTCACCTCCAATTTTCTCTTATCCTTCGTCAGCTTCGGGAGCTTCGGTTTGCTTGATTTTATTCAGAAACTTCGAAAAGCTAAAAGCTTTCATATTATCAGTCAACAGTCGGCGAGAGTATTTTCCGACAGCCGGTTCCCGACCAGGCGAGCAAAGGATCGACATGACGTCAGTGTTACGTCATTACATGAACTGCGTGCTACGTAGATTCTCCCTGTTCTAAACAAGTAGTTATCGCTGTTCCAACAGGCATCCTCGTTTCGTCTTATAGAAAGTGTCTTCCTGACAAAGTCACTGTGGACACTATTCACTCGCTATTTCGTGTGCCAATTGACACTGAGGAGGCTCCTACCATTTCAGATGAACTGGCCTTTTGTGATCTCTTGTTCATCGATGAAATGTCGATGATATCCACTCGCATATTTAATCACATTGTTAACACCATTAACAATTTGCATGTTCGGCCAGTTGTGATCTTCTTGGGAGATCCGTCCCAGCAGCAACCCATTGAGTAATCTCGAGCTTTGTTTCTTTGTTATGTGTAACCATGACATGGGAAGGAGGCTTGACATTTTCTAAGCCTAAAAAGAGGCTTTTGATGGAACTTTTGAACTATCAAGGTGTGACTTGATATTTATATTTTGAATTTCAGGGGGGGTTCATTAAAAAAAATATATTCATTACACTGCGATACTGAAAGGAAAAAAACAAAACAAACAAACGACGGTATCATTATGATGTACTTAATATTGTAACAATGTAACAATGCATTTCTCGCTCAAATTTCAACTTCCGTTTCCAGGTAGTCTCACCTTCCGTTTGGGTTTCGAGGTGAACATCCGTTTGAAGGATGGTACAATCGACCATCCATCAAAAGGATGCTACTTCAGTAAATGTATTGATTATCTGTTTAGTAAATAAAAAAAATATTAAATCCTCGAATCGATAGATCATGACTATCCTGGAAATGTTTCTATAAAGTAGAATTAAAACCAACAAGAAAGAGCAAACTATAAGCGAATCATGATATTGTTTCGCCGATTCATGGCAAACGAAAGGTGAGTCAGTTCTTCCTTCACATAAAATCTAAGAGTTTAAATGAAAACTAATGATCTGTGTGTTCGAGTGTGTGTTTTTACAGTATTTTATTGTAAAAAGATTACAAAACATAACAAAGGTCGACTGCCGCTATGAATATTTATGTATAACATCGGGAAAGCCCGATTTCGTTCGCCGGGTCTCGGATGTCTCCCGTCCGACATGTTTCCGAATGAACCTCCTTTTGACGGATGGTATAGAGCGCTCACCCATTTTGTCAGTGCTGATATCCTGGTTAAAGTCTATTACTCAATAATTTTTCCTTTTCTCATTTATGGTGTTATTATTTGGGGTAATACCTATAAATCATCAATTGAACCTCTTGTAGTTTTACAAAAGAAAGCAATCAGAATTATAACTTTTTCTGATTTCTTTGCAAATTCATCTCCATTATTTAAACAACATAACCTTCTTAAGTTCCATGATATTGTTACTCTCTTTACTGCACAATTTATGCATCATTACTACTTGGGTAAGCTTCCCTCAAACTTCAATAATTTCTTTATGAATGTCAGTGATAGGCACCAATACAATACACGTCTTGCTTCTCGAAACTCACTCGCTTTACCTTCAGCACGTACTAACTATGGAATTTTTAATATTAGATTTTCTGGACCAAAAATTTGGAATTCAATTGACAATTCCATCAGAGATCTGAATACTTGCTCCTTTAAACGTAAATTGAAAGAGCATCTAATTGATTTATATCAATCTGTATTTAACTACTTCTCACTGGCATCCTGAATTTCTTTGGTTTTTCCATTTCATTTTGTTATTAATTTGTCCAAATTATTCAATTGGTGTTGCTACCCATTTCTTGTTGAATTTTTCTATATTGTTTATTATTTGTTATATGTCTTATTAGTTTCCTTTTTCTTGTTGTATAGCTTGCTAAGGTCTGTTCATCTGTCTTGTCTAGCCCTTATGGTTATTACGGATGAACTGTGCTTCTCGGTTTTTGTTAAATATTTCTTGTAATTTGTATCTACTATTACATTTTTGAAGTACAATAAACTTGAACTTGAACTTGAACTTAAAAAAGGCCAGCCCACAGTTGGTAAATTGTACATTGGATTCTCGGTCACTTGAACGTAGCAGTCTACAGCGACCAACAAGAATACTGATACTTTTTTAAGAGATAAACCATTAAATCATCTACAGTATGATCGTAAAGGTCTGCCATGATGGCTTGCATACGAGTAATGTAACATTAGAATTTGGATATTCGTTGAGAACTGAAGTAAACGAGTTACCATCTGTATCTCGTGGTAAAGTTTATCATAACTACAGCACACTGCTACTGTTACTAGAATGACAAGTTATGTTGATAATATATTTAATAAACTCTTCTATGCGAAAACCATGGATAATGTTTAATGAGATGCTCTTTGGCTTATTACCATGGTAACATACTATAGTGTTCTTCAATAAGTCGCTTATATAAAGATTATACACATCTAGGTGTGGAATGAGAGTACTGTTGAGATCAAATTTTGAAAAACTGAAAACTTATCAATTAGTTAGGTAATTTCATTGTTATCGGAGTCGATAATAACATTATACATATAAAAAGTGAAACAACTTGAGAAAATCAGTCATTTCGGTTCATGAAAGACATGTTGGTATCAGTTTGAAAAGATCGAAAAGGAGAAAAAAAGATTGGGTGATCAGGTTTTAGAAAGTCATTGATAACAACATACATTCTTTTTGCTTTCATAATCTGCTATAAAAGATTGTCATTTACTCTTCAGCCTGTTTGGAGACTTTTATTCTGGTCCTTCACCAAATCATAACCAGTTCTCATAATCACTCAAGGCGGATCTAGCTAGAGGGAATGGGCAGCAAGCCCTCTATGAGAGCGGAAAATTTTAGATTTCTTCTGCAAGAATTAAATGCGACAACCCACTCTATAAAAAAACCTTGGATCCGCCTTTTCATCATCCACGATGAGACACTAATGCCAAACATTATTTCTTGCTATACTTTTTATTTTTACTCTTTCTATTTTTGTTAACTTTGTTCATCGCAGCATCTAAATTCCATGGCTGTGGTCTACACGTTCTAGTTTGACTAGTCTTGAATTCAAGGTTTTCATTAGGTGAGTTGACATTATGCCTTCTTGTCAGTCTATGCTTATTTATTTCGTTGCATTTAACAGCACTTTTGAGTGCTCATTTTTTGGGTAAAGGCAATTTTTTTTGTTGATTACTGTGAACAATACTCTAAGTACTATGGTAGTATTGAGTTGTTACTTTGC
Organism: Diadumene lineata; assembly: GCA_918843875.1. NCBI lineage: Eukaryota > Metazoa > Cnidaria > Anthozoa > Actiniaria > Diadumenidae > Diadumene > Diadumene lineata. The sequence goes on from OU974071.1 coordinate 2,600,503, forward strand.
ACGTACTGTGCAAATTTTTACATACCATGTAACATCCTTTTTTGTTGTACAATTTCAGATTCTATTCAACGTCAACGTCACAGAGCGATTTCAACTGTACATCTGAACTGGTGTGACGTGGTAAGTTTTATAGCTGTTTCATTTGTGAATGTAAAAACAAGTTATCTGCAATGTTTACTGTTCGTTTTGAAATGTTCTCAAGTGTTTTTTATTTTTACATTGAAAGAGTTTTTCAAAGATTTCAAGTGTTTCATTTTCATGTTTTGTCCAATTTTTTAGCCTCAGCATGCGAGAAACTGCTGTCTTTGATATTTCGAGGTTGAACAAGCGAGATGTTCAGTTTTCACCTCTACTGAGGACAAATTAGTCTTTTTCATTCTTCAGCATCACGAAGTGAGAAAGTGCTGTTTTTCACAAATTTTGTACCGAAAATGTCATTATCTCAAGGTTTCGGATTACTCAAGAATAGTGAGAGTTCCCGCGCAAGCTGTGTTTAATTGGTTTCTCATTGCAATATTTTTTGCAGTTAGATGTTCATCCATCATTCAGAACACTGTTTTTCAACATTTCAACATTGTAACTTTTACTTAGGTGCCTTTACATTATGGCTTTCCATAATTGCATGGTTATGTTCTTGCATTTGTTTTTTTCGCACATTAATGACAAGAGTAGTCTAAGTACTAACAGTACTGTTTACTTGTTACTGTACAAACGGTGTGCAAAGTTTTTTATATCATCTCACATGGTTTGTTCTTGTACATTTTTAGATTCAACGTCGCGTCCATTGAACTTAAATATCTCAATTGTTATTACATGGTAAGATTCATAGACATTTCATTTGTGCATTTAAGTACGTTTACTGCGTGTCTCGTGTTGGTTTTTAACTCCTTTGAAGTTTTGTTCACTTTTTACATTGAAAGAATCTTTTCAAAGAGTTCAACTCATTAGCTTTTCGTTTCTTTGTGCCACTGTTTAGCCTCAGTATGCGAGAAACTGCTGTCTTTCATGTTTTCAATGTGAGCAAGTCAGAAACTGCTCTATGTTAAGTATTTACCTGTAGTGAGGACAAAGTATTGCTTTTCATTCCCCTGTGTCACCAAGTCACAAAGTGCTGTTTTTCAATACTTTTAACAAAAGTGTTATTGTCCGAAGGTTTTTGATCACTTTGTTAGTTTTACAATCATGGTTAAAGCCATGCCTGTTTGTAGTCCTTTCAAGGGTAAACTCTTTTGGAGAGGTCTAAAACCTTGTTTTTTAACTGTTGTTAAGGATGTCCCTTTTAAAAGAATGAAATGTTTAATTGAGGAGAACCGTTTGTCAAGGCAGTGTGATAAACTTCGTCTTTTTTGTTTGTCGGAATACGGTGTAGAGAGTCCACCTTGTGAACCTCTGACATGGCCTTTCAAGGAATCGGAACATTTAAAGTTTTGGTGCCATTTTTCTTCTTGAACGTTTTGCAAGTCTTGTCTTGTGATACAAGCTAAGAAATTGTTACCATCCTTTATAAATAAACCAATGTTAACAACGGCAAAAACGTGTCACTGTTCAAAGGGCATTTACTCAGGTATATTAAGGCATGGGTTTATTGAGAAAAGAGGCAAAAATGGGGGGGAAAATCATAAAAAAATAAATACAATTCCAAGGAAGCTGTCATTTACAGGAATTATAGTAAGCATTTTTTAAAGGTTTTTGATTATTTTTTTCAACATTTAAAACAGTCACGTGAGCAGTCACGACATCATTTCGCGCCAAAATGTTCAACTCCTTCGCAGGATAACTTATGTTGCATATTCAAAAGCCAATTTTTCATGGACAATCTATATCAAATCAATATATATAAAACCTATTGGAAAGGTTGTCTCTTTTCAGTAGTTTCCATTTTATAACGCATTTATATAAGAATTATGAAAATTCTAGAGAAAATAAAGGAAAAAAATATTGTAAAGACATTAAATCCATCCATTCCAATTGCATATGAATTCTACAATGTTTATTGAAGGAGATAAGCTTGAAATTGGTCTTGAAATGTGAATAAATCTAGCCGTGCAAAAGCATCTAAATGAATGCATTTTTCGCTAAAAAAGGCTCCATTTTGCATTGTCAACCGCATTGCTAACACGTCAGCGGTTTTCCGTTTAAGGATGGTTGCTATAGTTACTTTACGGCAACAAAAATGGAGGACGAGAAGAATATTTAAAGTCAAGTGCTAAAAAAACTTATTTCAACGCTTTCAAAGCCCAAATTTCTAAACTTTAAAATTTCCAAAAGATATATTACATTTTTAAATTACAGATTGAAATATGTATTGGCATGAATATTGTTAAATTAAGAAAAATATGCCCGTTTGCCAAAGGCTGTCGATTAATAATCGTCATTTCTTGCATGCATATATGATTTGCAAACGATTCTGTAGCATTATTACCAAATAAAATGTTACAATCAAATGTAACGTGATATTCCTATTAGTGACTCCTTCTCAAGGTTATCATAATAATAAAAAGCGGCAAATTCAAGCGGGAAGTACGAAGGAGAAGACGAACGTTAGTAATCAGGTAAAAAAAAAAACATCGTAAATATAATGGTAGCCACATTCATTTATCCAACAAACTGTGGCTTTGCCAGAGTAGCTGCTCTAGTTACCAGAAAGGAAACTAGAATATGTGTTAAAAGAGCCGTAGGTGAAGGAAATGCAAAGTACAAAAGTCGTGTTATGCAAGAGCATTATAAGCAGTTTAACTCAACTTTCGACAACCAGGAACGATTCTACATTGACTTTTTGAAATTTCAAAAGAAAATGCCAGCTTTACGATCTCTCTTCTCAAAGTGGAATCCAAGGAAAAAGTTAGAGAAGGAACATTATCTTAAAACATTTTCAGTCAATAATTGGAGATTGCTACCAACTTCGAGGAAAAGAGAGCACTCGTTCGATAATTGCAAGGGATGTTACCAACATTATTCCGAAGCACAATTGCTACTGCCGGTGAAGTCATATAGATTCCAGGGTGTCCTCAAAGAAAACCCATTCATAATAACATCCAATGAGGTCCCAAAGTTAAGTGGGCAGCTTAAAAAAGGGGCAATTCGAGCAACAGCAAAGGCTCTTCACACCAAAATAGACAAAACGTTCCAAGAGAGGTACAGTGTGTCGTTTGCTGATGCACTTGTGAAAGTACCCGAGCTTGGTATTCAGAAGAAGAAGTCTCCAGAAGAAAAAAAAAAGGAACGAAGAGATATGTATAGATACTGCAAAGCCAAAGTTGAGGAACAGTGGGAAAAAACTTCACTTTTGAGGTAACTACATTTATTTAATTACAGACTCATAAAATCTGCATAAAAGCATTAAATTGTGAAGCACTTTTATGAAAAGAGATCATATTTAATTATCACAGCTATCGCTATTTATTTCACACTTACTAATCATTCATTTGATAATTAATCAAATTTTAATGTTCATAAATTATAAAACATGTACTTACATGCAGTAACATGTTTCCATATTTCAATAATTTCATGCCTATTAATGCTATGTTAATATTTTTACATATCATTACATATTTTTACATCATTAATGTATAATATATACAATATTAACAATTATATAATATCATACTCACTAACTAGTTTTTTGTAGAGAAAGCAATGCTTACAAAAAATGATAAAATTCTGTTTAGATGCTTGGGTGAGCAGCAATCCTTTGCTGGCAGACAACGTGAATGCCTCTCTGCTGCATTTGAATCAAGTAGAACTGCAAAGAAACGAAAAGAGAGCATCAAGGAAAATGAAGTTCCAAATAAGAAACCAAAAAAACATTCTGGTTCCTTTGAAGGAATGGCATGGGATAAAGATGGTTTGCAAAGTGAAATTGAGGGATATGAAGATGACAGGAAGATTAATTGGTCTGAAATAGCAAGGCGGTACAACATAACAAACAAAAAAGGCCAAATCTCAAAAAATGGAGGACAGGAGTGGCTAATTTCCCAGGGTGTCAATTTACACAGATTCCAAACAAATTCTCCAAAAGAAAGAAAACCACGCAGAAAAAAGCTAAAAGGAGCTGGTGGGTATATTATCTAAACTAATTTTCTCAAGCATATGACATTCACAACATATAGCAATTGCATAGTCATGTTTTGCATTATGCAGTTATTATTTAACTGCTGTATGTCAACTTTGACAAGCAATAATTTTATATCAAATAAATGTGAATTACATCTTAAATATACTTGCCTAGTAGTCCCTAGAACATAAATAGAAAACCCTTATAAACCCATATAAATACAGTTGATCTAATAGCAGTACATTTGTTAGGAGGAGAAATAAGTGTTCCTACTCCAGAAACTAATGAAGCACTACAAGAAAAACTGAAGCTACAAGTTCAACAAGGAGAATTCACAGTTGGAGAGATAATAGTTCCAAGAGAGGTGTGTAAACTGTTCAATATGTGACTGTACATGCTTTATTGTTAGTATTACCGGTAAAAATAATAATATGCTAATATGTGATTTTTTTGCCTTTTGTAGTATGAGAAATTAATCATGGATGAGAATGGCAACATCAATGTAACAAAATTTGTAGTTCAAGGGAGAAAGCAGCCTTTGGTGGAAATAAGAAGAAAAACACTACAGCTACATAAAGAATACATGAGGATGGAAGTTGATGAATACTATGAAGAAATGAGCAGGGAGGATGTAGCGAGCAAGCTGAAACAACTTAATGAGTATGATGAACACGACAGCCTGACTAAAATGAGAAAAAAACTAAAAAGATTCTCAAGGACAAGACATCTGCAAATCTGGCATGATCACTCAACCCTTGCAAACTCTGGACACATACTTATTACTGTAAACTGTCTTTATGATCCTGCTTTATATCTGACTGATGATGAATATTTCCTTAAAACCAAAACCAAAATAAATATTCAAGCTGAAATAGAAAAACCCCAAATTTATATTGTTGCTCGATGTAAAAGTTGTGATGTAGAGCAGCTAGCATACATAGATACAAGAGTATGCTGTTTACAAAACCTACAAAAGAACCTTGAAATGAGCAATGGTGCTGAAATAAAAGATGGAATGAGATTCTTCCATGGGGATTCTCCTGCACAGCAATTTGAAAGTGGTCAGCAAAAGGGAGGTTACTACTACTGTTCTGGCTGTGCAGGTCATTCTGATATGGTGTATGAGCTGGACTACAGCTTTAGATGTGATAGGATGACACTCAGAGATAGACAACAGCTTGTTATGAAAGGCCCAATTGGAAAAAGTAACTCAATAAAAAGACAGCCAAAAACCCTTTCAGGTGTTAAAGAAACATCAGCTTGAAAATGAACTTGCAGGAAGGGGCATCTATTATGGCAAAAATAAACCAGACCTACAAAAACTTCTAGATGAAACACTTCATGGAGTTCAAAGAGTGCCAGCACTTCTTTTTGAGAACCCTACAACTGAACTTGAAGATTTAAACCTTGAAAATTATGAAGTTTTAGTTTGTGAACCCATGCATGACATTTCAAAGCACATTGAGAACTTACTAACAGAACTGCCTGATCACATTCACAACAAAGACATCAAACAGAAACTGACAGAAGGAATACAACTAACCCTAAGCAACAAAGAAACTAAAAGAGCTGTTGACTATAGATCTGCTATTGTAAAAATTTGTAGCTGGATGCAGGACACCCATTCAAATGAAAGCTTGAAAGCCTTAATATCAACCATTGTTGAAATGCAAGCCATTCTGTACAAAGAGGATAAGTACAGGTGCCCCAAAATGGTTTTACGCTATCACAACTGCAGCTGGTACCACCACACATTATGCGAAGAGCTCATTGGCTTTCAACTAAAAAATATGAGCATTAGAAAATTTTATGGGACATATCTCCACGACCTAACAGATCATGCACCAATCCAACTACGTATCGTCTCTGGACGCTCAGGCAATGCAGAAGAAGAAGAAAGAATGTTTAACACAATTAAATCAATCACCAACACAACCTCAAGTTTTCATCCTGCACATATAATCAGTAACCTTTTCCTTCGTCTACAAGCAAAAGAAAAGTTGGGCATGGCTGAAGATACTATTGCAAAACAACAGTCACAGATATCTAAACTTCAAAAATCACTACCCCCACAACTTAATACAAGAATTCCAAAGTCTGTCATCATGAAACACCATAAATCATGGCAAGCTCATCTTGAGAGAATTAGTGATTTCCTGCTTGAAGGAGGAGTATGGTGGTCTAAAGATGAGGACTTTGTTGAATTTTTTGATAAACCTAACAATGATAACACTGATCCTGCTTATCCAAAATTACATCACTTCCGCTCTAACAATATAAAGAAAGAGAATCAGTACTTAAAGAACTGCTGGACATCTTGCATAGAAGAGAATATTACAATACCAATACACATTATTAGAATAGAAGATGACAAAGGAAAGATGACAAAAAACCACCACACCAACTTCCTTAGTGGACCCCATTTCACAAATATCCCCAATGAAGAACATACCAACCCTGACCCTCAGCTGTCCACAGAAAGAAATGATCGCATAGATGAGTATATGAATGATGAAGATTCAATTAGCCACATACAGGAAGAGATAATTGTTGGACTTCATGAAGTTGAATACAGCCTATCAGATACTGATACTCGCAATTCAACAACTACAGAACAACCCAAATCAGTTATTGGTGAGTAAAAAGCATGAGATTAAAAAAAAAAAACAAACAAAAAAAAAACAGATACCTGCAGCTAATAAAAAAACACACAGCAATGTAATCCCCATTGTGAAATTTTTATCAGTCTCATTTCATCTTGTTTTCTTTTTAGTCATTCATACTTTCATGTCTTCAATAATTTATTCATGAACTTTTCATGTATTTATTCATTTTTTACTTATATTGCTTCCACTATTTTTTTTAGAGGAGAATGTAGCACTGGTTGTAAAGACTCAACTTCCTTCTCAAAGTGCTCTTGAAGTAGAACTACCCCTTCCCAGAGAATCGCCTAATCAACAGGTATATTGGAGTAGCTATCTTTGTTGTGTTTAAATCTACATCAACTGAAAAGTTTATTGCTTAATTAAAATTACCGAAATACAAGCAATCCCTCTCTACAAGGCTGATCGGCTATAATACACGAGAAGCAGTAAGAAATTTATAGAAAAAATATTGTTAAAAATGCCTACTCACCAGAAATGAAGCAAAAATACACTTCTCTCTTTTAAGAAAACCACGTCCAATGCATTACAGACAAAGCTTGGTAAGGCAGTAGCCCAAGTTCTTGGTATCACAACAGATGTTTGCAAACTGGATCATGCAAGACTACAACACAAGCTACATCCAAAAAACAAAGACCAAGGTACTGGCAAAGCCTCAAGAAACAAAACAAAACCTTAAACAGTGGGGAAAGGAGTTTTATTCTAAGAATAGTATTTTAGCTTCGAACGAAGATGTCGTTAGTGATGCAACAGCTGCTAAACTTTTAAGGCAAACAAAATTTGCCTCTGCATTACTAAAAGAATGGAAAATTAACTTGTAAAAATTGTAAAAAATCCAACTAGTTTTTAGTTTGTATTATGTATAGAACTTGAGGCATGATAACTGTACAAATAAACCTATTTTACAAAATTAATAAACAAAGTTGATCCCATGATGGTTTGTAGTTGCATGTGTTTCGATGGAATAATGTACGAATTCATTTATATTGTGGTAGAAAAACAAATATAGAACTATCCATATGTAAGGTACCTACCTACCTTTTCTGAAGTAAACACAGGAAAAAGCGTTTCTTTTTAACATTAAAATGATAGAAAAAACATTATAAATGAGAACATTGTAGTCGAAATAACGACTCGAATTAATTTGGTTTCCCAGTCAACAGATCAACAGTCACTGACACTTGATCGCGGGCTCAGACTTTAGCCTTCCAAATATAGTCATTATTGCCTTGTTTGGATTATTCCCGCGAAAGATCGTTCTGCATTACTTTTAGCGCGAAAATCCAAATCTTCAAGGACAGTATATTTTCTCATTTACAGACGAAGTTTGTGTTTTAATACAGACTATTATGGGAAAATTTCGACCGCACACCACGGAAGAAAAGAAAAAGCTTCGAAATGATCGGCAAAAACGAAAAAGAAAGCACAGAGCAGCAATAAATCAGGCTTTGAAAGACAGAACTAGGGAACGTGAAATCGTACAGCAAATCAAGATTACAGAAGAATTACGAAGATCTGCTGGGGAATTTTGTAGAAAATGGCAACTCAAATGTGTAGAAAACAGAAAATTAAAAGATTCTTTAGACAGCCTTAAAATGAAGGTATGAAATACATTTAATTTGATATCAAATTCAACACCATGAACTAGTGTTTTTTAAACACTTAAATATGTGGAGCTTTGAAATGTGCAGTACATACTGTATTTCTATAATACAATTTCATTTTTTTCAGTATCATTTCATCTTAATATTATACGTTTTAATATCAACTCATTAAAAAATCTATTTATTAATTTAATCACTTCATAAAATACATTTCAATGATTATATATCTAGCTAGTTTTTTGTCATTCACTTTAATTGGCTTTTAGGTTTAAAACGTGAACCTAATAGTGAATGTTTCAAGTTATATTGGTCACATGGATGACTTGTGCACCAAATAAATGTATAGAATAAGTTCTTAGTGTGTTGCAATTTTATTATATAGTGTAAATCAATCAGTATAACTAACATTGCATTTGTGTTTCTTTCTTCAAATAGAATACAAAGTAAAAGTACATGTAAGTTGATGGGCATTTGTGAAGTCAATAAAATCAATGCAGCTGATCTCATTTCTAAATGGGGACATATCTGCCTTGGTGAAGGCTCTTATGGAACATGTCTTTTGAAGTGCTATAAAAGACTTAATATTCCAGTGGTTGAAAAGCAATTAAAAAATGTTGAAATGAAAAACATTTTACAAGAAGTAAAGATTATGCAATGTCTTTCTCATGCAAACATTCCAGTAATTCAGCTAGAGGAAAAACCTTTTAGTATCATTATGGAATTTGTGGGTAGAGAAAAATGTTCACTTACTGTCCACAAATTACTAAATGAAAACCAAAGACTAATCAGTCAACTTCAGTGGATTAAGATATGCTATAATGTTGCAGATGCTTTGCAACATTTACATAAAAATGGGTTTCTACATTGCGACCTTAAAAGCAATAATATTGTAGTTAACGCTTTTCATAATACAGCAGAGAACAAAAGTATTACAGACTATACTGGCTATCTTATTGATTTTGGAAAAGCTTGTCGTACTTCTTCTCCTTCTGCAAAAAGATATACCACCTACTATCCACATATTGCTCCTGAAGTATTAGCTGGAGGTCCTTGTTCCCAACGAAGTGATATTTTTTCTTTGGGTACTGTACTATTGAAAGTTGGCACAGGACAGAACATAGATATACTTATTAAAATAGGCAATGATTGTTGTAGCAAAATCCCACAAAAGCGTCCAACATTAGATGGTATTCTTTCATCTCTTGCACTCTGTCGTCATTGTGAAAACTAGGTTTTTTTGTTTTGTTCAAGGTGAAAACTTGTCATGTTGTCAAGATGTTTCGTCTTTTAACAGCATGCTGTCTGGATGTATCGTCCATTGGCAGAAAGTAGAAACCTGGATCAAAATAGAACAATATCAGATTGCTATCTTACTAAGTTCATGTAGTTCAAAATAATTCACGGTATTTTCCGATAATACAGTATCTCAATAGTAATAACATTTTGTACATTTGAACTGTTTGAGAAATAAATATTCTGTCATTGCCAGGTCTAATTTCCATAAAAGGAGATTTCCCTGGCAGTGTGTCTTGTTGTTTTCTTTTAACACAAATCTAATAAATATATAATACAAACATTAAAAGTGTGCAATAGCTATCACTGTTTAGTAAATAGGACTATTTGAACAAAATTAATGTAGATTGCATGCACTAAGAGTGTGCAACTTAAGATTTAATAATTTATGCTTTAATAATTTATTGGTTTTCTTTTGTTTAATTAGTGCTATTTACTACTAAATAGTGACAACTGTTGCATATATTTGCTGTTTGCGCTCTAGTGTTTGCACTGTACACAATAGAATGAGTGTAAGATAGCACTATTGAGTGGTATTTATATTGCACACCTTTGGTGTTTGTACTTTACCAGACTTACATGGATTTGTCTGCGATTGAAAATCGAAACTTGTTAAAATACCAACAACAAAAAAACTTTAAGAAGTCTGATTTATTCATAAAGCCAGAACCTCTAAATAATAAAGAGCATAATCTGAATATAGTTCCTTTTCAATCGTTACAAAATCAATGAATGTTTCAATTGTCTCGGAAAGCATTTTATAATTTACACTTAAGCATCGAATATTTAGTCTGGACCATGTATAACTCACCTTTTCTTTAATGACAGTACTCAGCGTCGCTTTAGTCGATAAAAACTTCGAAAGCTTTGAGCACGTTTTATACTTTGTTGTCCATTATGTGACTGTCTCCGTTTAACGGCTCTGCCCAGTCGAAACTGATTTTCCAGTTAGTTAAAACTTCAAATATACTCGTATGAGCAATAAAGTAATATTCGTCTCGACAGAGTGGTCACAAAAATAGAAAGGTCACATATGAGTAGTCTACTCAAGAAAGAAACGAGATCACATATCAGTACACTACTTGAGAACGTAAAATTACGTCACAACCAAATTCTTTGCAGGGGGGCAATTTTCAAGGTCAACCCTGTCCTTAATGTACCTGAGTACCATGTTCCTCAAATTGGTGATATCCCACGTCCATTGAGGTCCTTAACAATGGGGGAAATTTGTATTCTTTGTCCTCTTGATTTGCACCAGGGGTCTTCTTTGTTTCTTCGTCACGGCTATCAGCAGAAGACTTCTCTGTCTCGTTGTCCCTGGGGCCAAGTGTCTGTTCAGGACAAAATATCTTCAACACAAGATCCTGTTTCCAAAGAAAAATGTCAATCTGCATACAATTTCTTGATGTCCACTCCATTTTCCGCGTACAGAGATTTCGTTTTGAAGAGGTATTCTTTCTTTCAAAGGGAAGAGTTTAACATGTATGACCACAAAATTAATAAGGGAATCGAGTGTGCTCTTTGGCCCAACTTATATCCTGAAAGACGATTTTGTGAATCTTTGTTGTCAGGTGATGGAACGAATTCTTCTTATTCACGTCTTTTTTGTACAAAGTAAAATCATCTGTTTTAGACTTTTCTTTTCTGTTTGAGCTCATGCAGTTTCACTATGATCAGTGGATCTTCAAAACTGTTACAGGTGCAATCACTGTGGGTTTGAGATCGAAATGTTCTCCAGCAAGAGCATTGGACGGGAAAATTTTTTCAGCAGAGTTCTGGAGATGGCAATCTCTTTTATTGATAGACGCTGTTCGACAATACGGCTACCCTTCTCTTTTTATAACTGTGAGTCCTTTTGAAGCAACTTTCCCTTTTCCGGACTTTGTACACCATGCACGTCTAAACTATGGACTGAGACCAACGCAGTTGCCAGGGATTGAGTCGGTCCATATAGCCCATGTTTTAGAACAATATGTTCGAGGAATTTTGACTGGTGGGAATTCCTCCAGGTGGAAGAAACATGTGCTCAAACCCATAGACTTAACAAAGATTAATTTAAAGAACTATTTTTATCGCCTCGAGTTTCAATCTCGTGGCACCTGTCATGCTCATGTTTTAATCTGGCTTGACCTGAGCAATACCGAGGTTTCCAGTTTGAGAGGTGATATACCTTGGGAAAATGCGGCCATTGCACACACAGTTTGTGATTTGCAAGCTTCTCATAAAAACGACTTGCCTCTTTATGAATCCCATACGTCTGTATTGAATGTCAATGAAGCTTTCTCTGTAAATTTACGTGGTTATGTGCCAGAGATTACCTCTTCTTTAAACTGTAGAATGGATGTGCAGGCTACAGATGGTCGAGCCATGATCCTAAGATACGTAACAAGTTATGTATCAAAGTCCCGTGATTCGACACTGCATGAGTTAACTTTTTCAAATGAGGTGCAACCTTACATGATGGCTTACCGTTATCTGAAATCTCTTTGCCCAAGTGCACCTGAGATGGTCCTTCAAATGTCGACCATCAAGTTGGCATGGTCGCTTTGTGATACGAAAAAATTTGCTCCACCTAAACCGGATTTTGCCGCAGATGACGCTATTATAAAGCAATATGTAACAAGACCAACGTCCTTTGAATCAATGTCTTTTCTGCAGTGGTCTAGGTATTTCAGATACAATAGTCCACAGAACAAAGTTCACAAGTCGTCTGCACTAGTAGCACTGAGATATAACTCAATTTATAATGATTTGCATTTTTTCAAGATCTCCTATATCATTATCCGTTTAGATCTGTTATTGACTTGAGTCATCCACATGAGTAGAAGCTTCCAAATTCTATTAAATACTTTTGTGCATGTACACATTATCTTCCTGATCGTTGGGACAATGATGAGACTATTAAAGTTAGACTGCAAATGGAGTGCAACAAGGATCTCTACATTGAAAACGTTCTCCACTATATCCGTAGCCTTCGAAACTTTTACTATTCCTTTCAAAGAGGTTTTGTTGACAAGAATTTTGGTCAGCTCGTTCCCCCTGGTGATGCTCCATTTGTGATAACCCTTGAACAGATAGGTATGGCTAATCGCATATACACGATGTTAGCTTAGAGAGATACCTTTTACTTGTTGTTTCAATGTTTTTCAAATACATCTTTTCAGTTGTGGTCAAAGTTTCTGTCTATAACAGGGAAACCGGGTACCGGCAAGTCTCAGCTAGTGAAACATGTTTCCTACAATACCTCTTGTTCTAAACAAGTAGTTATCGCTGTTCCAACAGGCATCCTCGTGTCGTCTTATAGAAAGTGTCTTCCTGACAAAGTCACTGTGGACACTATTCACTCGCTATTTCGTGTGCCAATTGACACTGAGGAGGCTCCTACCATTTCAGATGAACTGGCCTTTTGTGATCTCTTGTTCATCGATGAAATGTCGATGATATCCACTCGCATATTGAATCACATTGTTAACACCATTAACAATTTGCATGTTCGGCCAGTTGTGATCTTCTTGGGAGATCCGTCCCAGCAGCAACCCATTGAGACTAATTCTGGGAGAACAGTTCAAGTGGACAATGTTTACAGTCTACCTTCGTTTCAGAGTATCACTGTTTCTTTTCAACTCAAATCGCAGCATCGCTTATTGGATCCTCTTTTACAGTCGTTGGTTGACCAGCTACGGGTACATTTCCCTTCTCATAGGATACTGAATGCACTCTCTTTGAATCGTGTGCTGTGCAGAGAAGATGTGATTGATTACGATATCCTTACTCAGCATTTTCGCAAAACCAAAGATCTTGTTTTTTTAACAGTGTCCAAGTGGGCTGCATATGACCTTAATACACAAGTTTCTTTAAGATTAAATCAGTATGGCACCGTCATGTTGAAATGCTATATTGATACTCCACTTCCTACCATGTGTTCACTCTACAAAGGCATGCCACTTATGGTGACACGAAACCTGTGTAAACAAAGATCAGTTGTCAATGGACAGCGTGGAATACTCTGTGGAATACGTGGCAGCAACTTGGACCTCTGTTTAGACGATGGTAACATTTTAATTCATCCTGTGACAGTGGTCAACCCATACGATACTTTCAAATACCTTGTACTTTATCCTGTGGTGACTTGTCATGCCACAACAATTTGCAAATCTCAGGGACAAACTGTATGCATCTTTTTCGACGTTGACCTTCTGCCATCTGGATCGGGTTATGTTGCAGCAACTCGCGTAAAATCCCTCTCTGCACTCTCCTTTGTTGCAAAACCCAAACCAATCCATTTTAGACCAGTCAACTGTCTTTAGTAAATTACGATCACTTTTTTACAATGGTGGAAATGACATATGCTTTGTAAGAACTTTTGTTCCATTTATCATTCGGGACACTTGTTTTTGCTATTGCTTTCACGTGTTCTTTTGTATAAAGTAAAATCATGTCTTTTTTGTGTACTGTTTAACCTCATCGCGTTTGATTATGATCAGTGGCTTTTCAAAACTGTCACTGGTAGAATGACTGTTGGCTTCACATTATAATGTTCTCCAGTAGGAAGATTGAACAGTTCACTTTTTTCAGCCTAGTTGTGGACATGGCAATCTCTTGTAGTGATGTAACATGAGAATGATAGCTGTATTGTTCAACAGCATTTGACTTTCATGGCTTTTGAATGAAATTTCCTTTTCTGGATTTTGTACACTAAGCACGTGTAAAGTATGCACTTCGACGACCGAAGTTGCAGGGATCAAATGTGCTATGTCTCCAATAAATAAATGATCATGTCAATGTAAAGTTAAACGTTAAACTAGATTAGCTTGGGCAAGCGAGAAACTGCCTCCAGTGTATTTTTTTGTATTGCGTGTTTCATGTGTTTTTGCCTTCGACAAGTTAGAGACTACCTAATTTAGTTGATGTTCCATCTAGGATGCAGTACCATAAGATTCCATTAAGATAACCACAGAAATTTGCTTATAAGACCACTTAATCGCTTAGTCTCGTTGTGACTATTTGCTCTTTTATTGTTAAGTAATGTTTCGTTGTGAACATTAGCGTGCACTCAGTATGTACAACACTGTTTCCAGTAAAATCAAATGTGCAATTTGACAAATCAAAAAATAATGATGTAAATGTAATAGAAAAAGTTTAACGAGATCCTTCTGGGTAAGCGAGAAACTGGTTCAGTCTCTTTTTTTGTACAGTGTGTTACTTGTGTCTTTGGCTGTGTTTGGATTTCTATTGTCAATATAGAAATGAGACGAGATATCCCCCTTTTGATGCCTTTGTTAAAAGCTATTCTTGGAGTTGATAGTTATTGGCTTTTCAAGCTGAGATCATGATAATTTAAACTCTGAGGCCAATTTCTGAAGACAGTGTGTTCCATGACTTTTTAAAAATGTTTAACGAGATGTTTTGCCTGGGGAAGGGAGAAACTGCTTAATGTGTCCCTTTGATAACGTTGTCTTCATTTTAAGGATGTGAATAGTTAAGGGTAAGTTATGGGTTTCGCTTGTTCTTTTCGTCCACGGTTGATAGCAGTAAAAGACCATGTTCTGTTTATACATATGGATTCTGTTGTGAACAATTTTAACTGCACCTTTATTGGATAGCAAAAAAAAATATCATAATGTAAATGTAAACGGAAAGTGCAAAATTTAACGAGATTGACCTGGGCAAGCGAGGAACTGGCTCAGTGTCTTTGTTGTGTACTGTGTTAGTTGTGTCTTTGGCTTAGTTAATCCTTTTCTAGTGTCTCGATAAACATGGCAGGACATTTATCTTTTGTCTTCTCGTTATGCACCACGAATGACATTTAAAATCGATGCCTTGTAATTTGTAGTTACAGAAAACTGCTTAAAGTGCTATGATGTCCAATAGTTCTTTATGATGCAGCAGAGATTGGTGCTTTTAATATGTGTTTATGTCATAAATGCTTTGTTTGTCCATACGCACGGCATCTTTCTCACTCATCAGAGAAACCCCCAGTGTCTTTTTTGTAACCGGATTACATAGTATAAGTGGAGTTACCGTGTGTTTGTTTTGCGATTATCGTTTTTTTTTTTTGAAAATGTAGCCCTGAGAACTTGCTCTTCTCCCTATATGTTTAGACTAATGTTTGTCTTTGAACATTATATGGCAGTTGTTTCAAAGCTTTTCAGATGGCTGTTTAAGGTAATTCCACAGGAATAGATTCTACCTGTAAAAATCGCTGTTTTTCTGATATTTTACAGTTTTTGAGTTGGTAGTCATCTTAAAAGAAAAATAAGTTGGGGTTACCGATTTCGTTTTCGAGAAAATTGCCTCCAAACACAAGGTGTTTTTGCCTATTACGCGCGCAAATTCGCACACTTTTTTCAAAATCATTTACAGGTTTGTCTTATTCTAGAAAGCATGTTTACTTTTCCTAATACTAAAAAACTTAGTAGCACTACTTGGAATAGTCTTTAATCTTATCGCCTACTATTTTCTTGGTGGTCCACGAGACATTATCTTAGTTTGTGTGGCATGTAAGCGAAGTGTTCCTCCTCTAAAACATTTCATTTTTGCTCTTCTGGAGGTCGTTTCTAACTCCTAAAACTGTGAATTATTCAAAATCCTACCTGTAAATTTTTTTGATTTCTAAATATGTTGTAGAATTTATTGTTACAAAAATATTTTTGATATAGAAACTGGGGGTCACCGAATTCGTTACGGAGTTATTTTCGTTCAAATACGCAATTTTAGGCTTTTTACTTTGGGCTACCTGTGTAAATATACCACAGGAAGCCATTATGGTAAATCATCGATCATGAAAAAGCAGCCGTTCAGCGAAAGGAATTCAGGTAGAAAACGATTAAATTTTTACTTTCCTCCAAACAGAGTGCTGGCTGGAACATCTTTTGCACCATCTTATATCATTCCTAAGTTGATAAGTAATGGCTTTTTTGTTTGTATTTTCTCATTTCAATAGCGCGCGCGGAAATTTACCGCCATTTTAAATTTCATAGTTTGACAGTTTGTGTTGCGGTTAGCGTGCGCAGAAGACGTGCGCAGTGCAAAACTGTGGAATTACCTTAAATGGCAGTCGTCGTGTGGACAAGTGAAAGCTTTAGTCCCACTGTGTGTTTTTGCGTGTCTCTGTAAATGTTTACTTCTGATGAATGTTTTACTACAGTGTGTGCATATGCATGCCTTATTTCTAGCGCAACATAGAAAGTGTGCAGTGTCTTTTTTGTATTGTTTCATGTGTTTTTCACTTGGGTAAACCAGAAACTGTTGTTACAGTGCAGTAACATAATCAGAAAAACGTTGTTACAAAACAACTGAATGCTGTAGTATCTTTGTACCGTTTTTGTTCTGTTCTCAGACTGTCCATTGATTCTTTCTGACGGAACAGAGAAAGATGCCAGTTTCTATTTTGTATTACGTCGTTCATATGTTTTTTTGGCCTGGGCACGTGGGAAACTGCGTAGTCTGTCTACGCTGTTACCAAAGTGGTTACAAAAAGACGTATTTCCATATTTGCTGTTGATGTTACTGAAACTAGTTCGAGTGTAAACACAAAGGAGTTGTCAATGGATAGCGTGGAATCCTCTGTGCAATACGGGGCCAACGAAGTTGTTTTCGTTTTAACCATTGGCCACATGTTTTTGAGTTTTGCCTTCGCCATTTGTACCATGTTATTTGTATTAAACTTGTTATATGTAAAAAACCAAACACGTTTTCGTAATCATTGTGTTTCATCTTTTTGTTCAGATGGCTTTCCGACGACGTAGACAGAATTTAGACGAAAATTTACCACAACAACGTCAACAACTCTTTCCGCAACAACAACAGCGTCAACAGTATTTCCAACAGTACAACATGCCAGTTCCACCTCAAGATCCCCAAGTTGCACAATCGTACCAATCTCCTGGAAAGTCTGGAAAAAGCGCTTTTACATGTGGGTGTAGAACTGACTACCTAAATCACTGAAAAGAATCGATCCTTGTGCAATTCCTAAGAAAGACAATTATATATCAAAGGATAGAAACACATGAAGATAAGGAAGAAAAGTCATCAAATGGTAAATAAAAGCTTTACAGTCACTGCAGAACTGTGCAAAACAATGATTACCAACGCTGCAACTGAATAACCTCTGGAATATGTGTAAAATAACTTGTAATCAAGCATTGTTAGTCATAATTTACAGCAGGAGAGAAAACATGTATCCCCTTTTGACAGGCACAAACACAGACTACCAATTTCTCGCTTGCCCAGGCCAAAGAAAACATATGAAAGACTGAATACAAAAACACACTGGAGGCAGTTTCTGGCTTGCCCAGGCCACAAAATATCAAAGACTCAATGCAACAAGACACTGGAGGCAGTCTCTCGCTTGCCCACGCTAAACTCGTTAAACGTTTTTTACATATTCCTTGTCCACAAGGAAAACATGGCATTTAATGTCTCCATGAAGTGGAACAGACTCAAGACAACTTCATGAACTGTCCATCGAACGACACAAAGTACGTCCACAGCAACTGACATACGTTTTTAAGAAGCTCTAACTGGAAAACCAATTCCAAGACCTTATGTCATATAGAAGGATGCATTTCAAATTTGAAATCCATGGACAAACGATACAAAAAAAGATGGTCCACTTTAAAAGATTTCATGTAAATAATGTTAAACTTTCTATTCAAGATAGGCACTTTTGAAGTCTGTCGACTCTGGATAAAAACAAGAAAAACACAAACCAAGCATTTCCCCCTCAAATTCAAGACTTCACTCTTCATGGTCTTTTGATGAAAAACTCATAATAAAAAAAAAGAAATTCGAGCCAGTTTCTCGCTTTGCCCAGGCAAGAAAATATCAAAGACTCAATACAAAAAGACACTGGAAGGAGTTTCTCGCTTGCCCAGGCCACAAAATAAAAAAGAATCGATGCAAAAAGACACTGGAGGTAGTTTCTCACTTGTCCAGGCTAACCTCTTTAAACTTTTTTTTTACATTTACATCAATATTTATTCGGCACTTTTTACATTCCCATACTATTTTTCGAGAGTTTACACTATAATACACAATATTTTCCCAACAACAATATATACATATTGACAAATTGTATAAAATTAACTTTTGCACCATTGTACTATTATCCATACTTGATATATATTAATAAATTGATTATACTTATCATCGACATTCAACTAACACTGAAGTTCAACTAACTCTGAACTTATTTCCAATCTAACCCTGTGTCTCTTTCTAAACCAAGAATCGATTTTTGTTTGGTAGCCTGTGCCATGCTGGATAAGTGAAACATAGTTTCTTGTAACGTCTCCGAAGAACTTTAAATGTCGTCTTATATAACAGCTTCGTTTTGAGACATTCAATAAAAGCTTTGTAGAACAACAACTTGACGAGATCATCCTTAACCATAAACCCAACTTGCAAACATGACAGCCTTTGAAATTTTCGTTGAATTGCAGAGCAGACAAGCTGAGGAATTGAAAGGACTGTCTTTTTCATGAATGCTGGATTATCAGAGATTTGTCAACCTGAAGAGCAGAAAACTATTTGAGCAAATGACTGAAATTTATCATGAAAAAGTTGTATAAAAAAATTGGTGTCGTCATTACATTGCATACACTTATAATTGCAGGTTTTTGAAGTTCTATTTTACTTCATTCGTGTAGATAAAAAATTAAAAATGTTAATTCTCTTTAGAAATTAGCCTGTAGCTATTTAGAAATATTTTTTTGTGGAAAATAGAGACCTTGGAAATATTTAAAAGGTAGGTACTCCTCGTCCTTTATCTCCCGGAAGTTGAATTATATTTTATGGCATGACAATGTTTTTTATAAGGTCGAAATGGGTGTTTACCAGCAGAGCCATGAAATCGGTTTGCCTTGACAACCTTGGCTGACATAGTATCACACTATTAATAAAACAAATACGTAGCTCTATTTTCATTTCACTTACATATAGGAAAATCTCTACACCACCAGTAGAATTTCAAAGCCAACCAACAAAACATCTTGTACAAGTTCTTCAGTACAGTGTCTTTGCTGTTGAGATTGAGGTCAAGAAGGACATCTCAATCCATATATCTTCACATCCGTTAATATTCAATTCTAAGTCATCTCTTAATTTATGTGTGAATGAATCATGAACATAACAGCCAACGCCTCCGGCTTGTGTTGGAGAATCAGATCTAAAAAAATGCAATTAGGAAGATCTAGGTTTACTATGGAATTTGAATTTAATTTTGTTTCGCTAATTGCAATTACGCCAATATGGTTAAGTGAAACGAGAATGTCGTAAAGATTATCAAAATTCTTCGCAAGGCTTCTAATATTACAATGAAAGACTGTAAAAGAGTTTTTCATGTTAGAATTGTTCAAGGCAGTTTTCATTTCATCATAGTGATAATATTTAGATTGTATGGAAGGTAGAATATTTTGAGGATTAAATGGATCATCACGATTATGAAAATCAATGACATTGTGCGATTAAAAATAAATTTTGCGTTAGAGACAAAATATGGTCATTCTTGAACTTTTTGTTAAAAAAAATGACATAGCATTACATACGGGCCTCAAAAGCAACTAGTACCCATTCACGCGCGTCCAAAACATTGAAATCATCTTAATTTCCGCGCGTTTTTTTTGCTTATTGCTCTAAAATTAGCACGGTGACACCCAATTATTTTTCAATTTTTATATAGCGAAGGGAGCATTTTGTCAGACTCTTATAGCAGATTTGTGAAAAACTTTCAAATTCGTTCGCAAGAATTTTTCTTTCAACAAATTTGATGTTACTTGTTCTAGTTGAAATGGGGCAAAAAATAGGCCTTTTACCACCCCCCACAATTTCAAAACAAGCGCGGTGACCCCTATTTTTTATTTCATTTTTGTTTATCTTATGTGTCAGTCCTAATGTAGAAAAAGTTTTTAAAAAATCTATCAGCGGGAAGTGTGGATCCCGAACTACCTTAAGTCTGATTCTATTGTTAGTAGTTATTTCCATTTCATTCTTTGTAAAGTTGGCCGTTTATGTATAAATTGCCATGGTGAAACGTTCTTTTTTCACCTTGTTGGAAAGCTATCTTCATTACATCTTTGAATT
Source organism: Diadumene lineata (assembly GCA_918843875.1). Taxonomy (NCBI): domain Eukaryota; kingdom Metazoa; phylum Cnidaria; class Anthozoa; order Actiniaria; family Diadumenidae; genus Diadumene; species Diadumene lineata. The sequence goes on from OU974071.1 coordinate 2,621,202, forward strand.
GTTTCTTTTTCTGAAGGTCCTCCCAAATAAGATCTTCGGTCACCCAGACATTATTGGTAAGATTTCTTTTCTGGTGAAGGATTTCATTTTGTTCAGGTCTGTATAAGAGTTTTGCAATGATGGACCGACTTTTTTCAGGTACTGCTTTCAAGGTCGTAATATAAGATATTCGGCAAACATTTTATGCTCTTTGCCTTATTACCATGGTAACATACTGTAGTGTTCTTCAATAAGTCGTTTATATAAAGATTATAGACATCTAGGTGTGGAATGAGAGTACTGTTGAGATCAAATTTTGAAAAACTGAAAACTTATGAATTAGTTAGGTAATTTCATTGTTATCGGAGTCGATAATAACAGTATACATATAAAAAGTGAAACAACTTGAGAAAATCAGTCATTTCGGTTCATGGAAGACATGTTGGTATCAGTTTGAAAAGATCGAAAAGGAAAAAAAAGACTGGGTGATCAGGTTTTAGCATGTCGTTGATAACAACATACATTCTTTTTGCTTTCATAATCTGCTATAAAAGTTTGTCATTTACTCTTCAGCCTGTTCGGAGAATTTTATTCTGGTCCTTCACCAAATCATAATCACTCGAGGCGGATCTAGCTGGAGGGAATGGGCAGCAAGCCCTCTATGAGAGCGGAAAATTTAGATTTGTTCTGCAAGAATTAAATGCGACAACCCACTCTTTAAAAAACCTTGGATCCGCCTTTTCATCATCCACGATGAGACACTAATGCCAAACATTATTTCTTGCTATACTTTTTAATTTTACTCTTTCTATTTTTGTTAATTTTTACTGATCGTTTCAGCACGTTCTTCACTATTGAAATAATGAAAAAGGTTTAAAATTAAAATTTACAAATTAGATCTTTTTAGTACTTCAGAGTTGTTCATCGCAGCATCTAAATTCCCGGATTTTTTATTTGTTTTTAAACTGATTAGATTAATGGAAATCAAAGCAAGCATATCAAACTGACTTTCAATACCATATCAGAACAAGTACAAATTGATGTAAAAAACGGTTACAAACTAATGCTGTACAACCAGTTCGCGCAAAGGCTGGGATTTGGTGATAACGAAGTGATAATTGACTCTTCAAAACAAGTCCATTTGTATCAGATTTACGAGGGGGTGTAAATGTCATGATAATGTTTGATTTCTTTGATCCTGTCTTTAGTATCTTTCACGAATGCCTTGCTGTAAAGAAGACAATGTGGCAAGGAATTACTAGCGCGACACGCAGTTGTTCCGTTTGCCTCAAATTTGCATATTACAACAAGGCAGATGTTTTACTATTAAGACCCACAGCGAGGTTATTGATTACAGCTTACATTTGGATCTGCTGCAATTTATTTATGATTTATGGCTGTTCAAAACGCTCCCTGGAGCAGTCAGTGTGGGACTTTCAAAGAACTGCACGCCAGCAAAGTCTCTGGAAAGTAATTTTTTTTCTTCCTAATATTGGAAGTGGCACCGAAATTAAGAAACACAAGAACTTGTGGAAATCAATTAAAAAAACTAGATGATATGAAAGACCGTGAAGATATTCATTTTGATCAATTACTACATACTCTTGATATTACAGAAGAAAATTGTGTACTTGCAATACGCTCATCACTACTATATTCTTGAAGAGAAAGCCCAGTAAAATACGTATAAACAATTACAATCCTGCCTGTATTAGAGCATGAGGAGCAAATATGGACATACAGTATGTATTACTGTTACAACGAATAATCGGTATGCATCGACACAGGCCTGCGCGGCAGTTTTAGTTATGTTTAGTGAACACATGCATTAGTCATTGCAATTGCATTTCTTATTTAACTCCATTTTGACAACGAATGTAGGACATAAACCGTCAGATAACAGAGACAATTTTATTTACTTTCCATACAGATCATTTTGTAATTTTATTCTTGGGATTATTTTGTAGAAACCTTGCCTAAACCTCGCCTCAACTAGATTTAGCACCTCTCAACTCACTGAGTGTCATTCGAGATTCCGCCTGCACAGATATACATTCATCGCTGACATCGAAAGCATGTTCTTTCAAATACGAGTCATCGAGAGAGATCGACCTTCACTACGATTTCTTTGGCGAGCTAGAGATAGGAAGAAGCCTCCCGACGCATACCAGATGCAAGCATTGATATTTGGTGCTAAGTGTAGTCCATGCTGCGCTATTTACTGCCTTAGAGCCGCCGCTACAGATAGCCAAGGAAACTAAAATGAAGAAACACTAAACACAATTCTTCATGCTTTCTACATGGATGATGTTCTAAAATCAGCTAAAACTGAGATAAGAAAGTGGCAGACTCCTGCATCACGAACACTGAGACCTGACGATGTCGTACTTGTAGTTGATGAGAGCCTTCCCCGTGGACAGTGGAGACTTGGACGAATATTAAAGATCTTCAAAGGCGAAGATGGTCAAGTTTGTAGTGCGGAAGTAAAGACCAAGTTCGGACAGTAAAGCATCCCGCCGTGAAGCTGTGTTTGCTACAAACTCACTGATGTGCTCCTTGCACAGGGACAGGAATCTCCCCTTCTTGCTGTAAACCATTCTAATTTGCTGTGTACATCGTCAACACCAAAGACAGTCAAGTGGGCTCCATTACCATTCCTTTTGTTTTCAAGTTTGATGACTTCACAGAGTGTTCGCAGCTTGGACTTTAAGGAAAGGTTTAGCCCTTTTGTGTTAGCTGTAGGCTTGCTGCTCATATTGACATTCGGTCGTACGCTCGATGGTTTGGAAATAAATATCATCGATAAATACCCAAGAGATGCATTTGACTTTACAACATCTGCTGCTTCAGATTTGGGAAATGGACACAACATTGCAGTGGTGACAGTTTTGATGCCAAAGGCTTGGATGACTTTCCATAAAGGATTTTGATAGTAGTAGATCTCCTTTGATTGATTTCCACCTTCGTTTATGTAGAAAAAGGAATTGATGATAACCATGATGTAACTGGTGACCAAGCACCACATCCATTGATAAATTACATCTCTCTGTTTCTCCGATTCACTCAGTGAAACACTCTTGACCGTTTTAGCCATCCACATGACAAAGGCTTGATTCTATCGACCATCTGACCAACTGAAAACATTTCGCCTTTTTTGTATTCTGTACTCCAAACGTCTATAGAAAGTACCACTTTACAAATGCAATTTACAAACAGAAACACCTTGTAAGTTGGAGTGAAGCTTTTTACAGCATTTTCACATTCCAGAATTTCTTTATCCGTGTCTTTGGAGTTATCGTTACAATCATTTACTTCTGTAGTTTCCTTTCTATTGCTTGTACCAGATGTCTCTTTGCAATGTCTACTTAACGGTTGATGAGTTGATACTTCTTATGGTGTTGTAAATATGTTGAAATAACGGCCTTGTTGCAAGAAATCGTTTCGATAATAATTATTTTAATAAACCTGTCACTATAATTGTTCTTGTGAAAAATGCGATCGAGATTTTTGGTTTCATCATGTAGACTGTCTTCAGTGTTACAAATGAGGTGAGCGCGCCTTGTAAGGGATTTAATTGTCATAGCCTTATGAGAAGTAAAAAGCAACACTCACAAGCCAAATAACTCAAAAAGTCGTACGGCTGATTCTGATACAACACCAGTCTCATATTTCTCTATCTTACATCAAGGGAATGTCAAAAATTATTTCTCGTATATTGCAACCACATCAGATCAGAGTTGCCCATAAACCTATTTCAACTTTACGAAATATTCTGACCAAAGTAAAAGATCCCGTTGATTCATTCAACAAACTTGGTGCTGTTTATAGAATTCCATGCAATGACTGTGACGCAACATACATATGTGAGACAGAAAGATCTTTTAATATCAGATGCCAGGAACATCAAAAAGCAGTTCAGACCAACGATCCTCGCAACAACATCGCGAGACATCGTATGGATACTAGCCACTCTATAGACTGGGAATCTAGCAAATGTCTAACTTACTGTACCAACGATAAGCAACGACTTATTCTCGAAAGTTGGTTTACTAAATTCGAAAAAACACCATTAAACCACTCCGTTAAGCTGCTGGCACCATACAAACGACTTATGAACAAATCGAAGTCGGAACCAACTGAAGAGAAAGTCGGCTGCTATGATGATGCCGCTAATTGACCTACCTAACACCGCTAATTACACAACATCTAGTAGTTATGCAATTTTGCAGTATAAATAAGACCCTTACTGACAACAACAGTTCACTGACTCTGATGATGACAACCGCACAGGTAGTCAAAACGTCAGTCATTCCAAACAGTCCTTCTAGGGACTACTTCCACCCGGAAGATCATAATATTGTTACTTCGACAAATATGATAAACATAAATTCACCTGGGTTCAGACCTTTCAATCACATAATATATTTAATCAACTCTTCTATGCGAAAACCATGGATAATGTTTAATGAGATGCTCTTTGCCTTATTACCATGGTACCATACCATAGTGTTCTTCAATAAGTCGCTTATATAAAGATTATATACATCTAGGTGTGGAACCAGAGTACTGTTGAGATCAAATTTTCACAAAATGAAAACTTATCAATTAGTTAGGCAATTTCATTTTTATCCTAGTTGATAATAACAGTATACATATAAAAAGTGAAACAACTTGAGAAAATCAGTCATTTCGGTTCATGAAAGACATGTTGGTATCAGATTGAAAAGATCGAAAAGAAAAAAAAAGATTGTGAGAACAGGTTGTAGAACGTCGTTGATAACAACATACATTCTTTTTGCTTTCATAATCTGCTATATGAGTTTGTCATTTACTCTTCAGCCTGTTCGGAGACTTTTATTTTGGTCCTTCACCAAATCATAACCAGTTCTCCTAATCACTCAAGGCGGATCTAGCTAGAGGGAATGGGCAGCAAGCCCTCTATGAGAGCGAAAAATTTTAGATTTCTTCTGCAAGAATTAAATGCGACAACCCACTCTTTAAAAAACCTTGGATCCGCCTTTTCATAATCCACGATGAGACACTAATGCCAAATATTATTTCTTGCTATACTTTTTATTTTTACTCTTTCTATTTTTGTTAACTTTTACTGATCGTTTCAGCACGTTCTTCACTATTGAAATAATGAAAAAGGTTTAAAATTAAAATTTACAAATTTGATCTTTTTAGTACTTCAGAGTTGTTCATCGCAGCATCTAAATTCCCGGATTTTTTATTTGTTTTTAAACTGATTAGATTAATGGAAATCAAAGCAAGCATATCAAACTGACTTTCAATACCAAATCAGAACAAGTACAAATTGATGTAAAAAACGGTTACAAACTAATGCTGTACAATCAGTTCGCGCAAATGCTGGGATTTGGTGATAACGAAGTGATAATTGACTCTTCAATACAAGTCCGTTTGTATCAGATTTACGAGGGGGTGTAAATGTCATGATAATGTTTGATTTCTTTGATCCTGTCTTTAGTATCTTTCACGAATGCCTTGCCGTAAAGAAGACAATGTCGCAAGGAATTACTAGCGCGACACGCAGTTGTTCCGTTTGCCTCAAATTTGCATATTACAACAAGGCAGATGTTTTAACATAAAGACCGACAGCGAGGTTATTGACTACAGCTTACATTTGGATCCGCTGCAATTTATTTATGATTTATGGCTGTTCAAAATGCTCCCTGGAGCAGTCAGTGTGGGACTTTCAACGAATCTAATTTCCGTCTAAGAACAAACATCTTTCCCGAAGAAACACAGCATGCCTATGTGAAAAAGGTATAAAGCAACATGCGTTTGATAGAAACAAGTCAGTTGCCCATGAATAGTCCAGTGAGAAAGAACTATCATCATCTCAAGGTGTTGTCAACAATAAAGCCCCATCAAGCTAAATCCTTGCTGAAAGATGCTGACGATGACCTCATTAAAAGCGTTTGTGAGTGTGTTTACAATGTGTTAAAGACTGCTATGCCTGTTAATATTATTGTTTTCTTTATGCATCACTACATATTATGCATATTCATTCATGACCATATTACATTATAGTACCAATTCACTTGTATTCTTTATTAATAATGATGGCAGCAGGACTGCCGAAACATTTCTAAAATAAAAAGCTTGATCCTATACTTAAGGACGTTCCTGGGTAAATGAAGTTCTAATGTCATTTTTATGAAACTTTGTCCATATTACATTATAGTACCAATTCACTTGTATTCTTTATTAATGATGGCAGCAGGACTGCCGAAACACTTTTAAAATAAAAAGCTTGATCCTATACTTAAGGTAGTTCGCGACCCTTGCCACTGCACATCCTGCTCGCGCATGTGAAATCAAATAAAATTTCTTGTGCGATTGAAAACAAAATTTTGCGTTAGAGCCAAAATATGGTCATTCTTGAACTTTTTGTTAAAAAATAACATCATAGCATTACATACAGGCCTCAAAAGCAACTTCCCATTTCCGCGCGTCCAAAACATTGAAATCATCTTATTTTCCGTGTTTTTTTGCTTATAGCTCTAAAATTAGCACAGTGACACCCAATTATTTTTCCATTTTTATATTTGGCATAAACCCAGCTTCAAAAATTTGAAATAAAAAATACATGGTCTTCGAGACCAAAACATTGTAATTTTGACTTTTTTGTGGTAAAGTGTGCAAAACATTAATGAAGCTCTTCATTTAAATCTCAGTAAAATATCTCAGTCCATGTCTTTTCGTAGGAATAAATTCATGAAAACAATAGGAAGGGAGCATTTTGTCTGACTCTTATAGCAGATTTGCGAAATCTTTCAAATTCGTTCGCAAGAATATTACTTTCAACAAATTTGATGTTACTTCTTTTAGTTGAAATGAGACAAAAATGGGCCTATTACCACCCCCACAGTTCCAAAACAAGCTCGGTGACTCCTATTTTTTATTACATTTTTGTTTTTCATATGTATCAGTCCTTAGGTAGAAAATGTTTAAAAAAATTCTATTGGCGGGAAGCGTGGATCCCGAACTACCTCAAGAGTGATTTATGGAATCAACGAATTGTAGAAACGACAACTTGATCAAAGAGGTGCAAGAGCTCAAATGTAGCCTTCAGTACACTCGTTAAAAACAAATACTGATGTAATAGAATTAAAAAATCCTCAAACTGAAAGTTACATTGAAATGATAAAAAACAAATTGGCAGAAAATGTTTGTAGATTCACTTCCCTTTACCACCAATGCCTCACACTATGATTTTACAGCCAGGTTATGATGATCATGAACTTAAAACAATAGAGAAAATTCAAATTCTGTAAAAATAATATTAGATGTTATGAAAAATGGAGAACACATTACATTTGAAGGGTTCTTGCAAAGATTAAATCTAAGATGTGCCACAAAAATAGGCCCAGTGAAAATTCGTGTTTTTTTCGCACTCGTAAATTTTGGTGACCGTTGAAGAAATCGTCACTTCAAGACTGTTTTAGAGGCAAATTCTCGGACTGCCGCGGCATTTTTTGCAAGTTTTGGCGATAGTAGAACACAACAAGCCTGAAATTTTGGCAGAATTCTGAGGTAGCGTTAGACTTATAAAAAAAACTTAAAATGGCGGGATGGTGTGTCGGCTGCCGAAAATATGGTTAATTTCCCAGAATGCATTGCAGTGGTATTTTTGTCGAAACACGTGTAGTTCGAAATAGGCATGTTCGTAGGGATTTAGCGCTGTAAGTAGAATGAAATAAAACTTGAAAAACTTGCATATGCTTAGTAGAAGGACTGAATTTTCATAGGTTATGAAACTTTTTGCTTGAAGACAAGGTTTTTTGCCAAAAAAATCGACCTGCAAAATGTGTGATTTTCAACATCTGAAAATAGCGAAAAAACGTGATTTTCCTGCTTTTTAAAGTTTGAACTGTATGTTTTTGCCCAAATTGCTAGTTTCGTCAACCTGAATGATACTTAAAAGTTAGCCACATTCCTAGTGTTTGCTTTGAATGGTGATTTATGGCATGAATGACTTAATTCAGGAGGATATGATTTTTTAAAGCAAGGTAGTTGTCTACGGCCGGTTTTGGCCGGCACAGGAGCAAAAGGGTTAAGTATTCATGGTAATGATTAACTTATTTCATGATACTTAATTACTCTGGCTTTTATAGGAAGGCATGATGTATAAAAAGCCCTTCGTTATTTTTATTTTTTATGGTCGTCTACAAAAAGCAGGTCAGGAACGCCCGGAACTTGATGTTCACATGATCTGTTCAATGCAGTATTCTGATTTTTTGTTGTTGTTCCTTTGTTATATTGATGTGAAATTTCTGCCTAATGCTGAAATAATTTATTGTAAATGAATTCGGAAATATTTTTTGGGAATGTGTTTTTGGCAGAACTTTCCAAGCGGACAACAGAGCGAGTCTAGCTTTCACAAGACAGTTTGATCCTGTTGAACTACCTCACAAGTCTTTGTAATCTTAACTACAAAAGAAAGCTACTCTGTCCTACAATTGTAAGACTCATTAAATTTACAACAGCTCCATGGAAAAATGAGTGAACACTCTTGATTGACAAACACAATTATAGCATTTAAATAACAGATATATTTGTATATAAAACACTTCATTATTGTTATTTTCAAAAGATCAATAGGAAGATCAATCTGCAATTGCTGCAAATTTAACAGCCGCTATTGCTTGAGACGAACAATAGTGTGTGAAAATACTACAAGAATTGTACATAGTCTAATACAACCCGGCACTAGGATGGACAGTTTAGCATGAAATTCCTTGATGTCGAGTGTATAGCGTGTATATCTAATTTTAAATTAGGCAATTGCGAAGCAATACACAAGGTTATGGCAAACTATTTTCTACACTTCAGATATTGGTATGTTGTAAAAAATTAAAATGCATCTCCTATGTAGATGCTTTGGCCGATTAGGTGAATGGTCATAGTCTTGTGATATTGATCAGGCAGAAGTGACTCAGATTCCCACGCAGGATGATCCAATAATACTTTTTTTCTTTTTCTTCTTTTTTCTAAAGATATGTCTGTTATTTTTTTCTTCTCAACAAGATGTTTTTAAAAATACCAACAAAATAAATTTTCATTTTCGGCTAACATGTATTATGGAAATCAAGGCAAAAGTGTTCAGATATGTTCAAACAGAAACGTTTTTTGGCGGTTGTTGTTGTTTTTAGTTAGAATTACAAGCTTGGCAATATTTATCGTTGTTGTGTTGTGCTAATTTCCCCGTCGACTACAGCTTTCTTTTTCTTTACAAATGAAACGCTTGCTGAATGCGTTTGACAAGCAGACAACTTCACAAATCAATGAAGATACAGAAACAGTGCAAAAAGTTTCTAATCTCAATAAAAGCTATAACATTTTAAAGGTGCTAGCGTTATATTTCAGTTTTTAAAGGTGCTAGCGTTATATTTCAGTTTTTGTAGTTTTTTGTTAAAACAATTTGGCAGATAAAAATACAACTAACAAACTACGCGTCTAGTTTATATATTAATTACAGAACAAAGACAACTGAATTTCAACTACCAGTCAATAAACAATAGTATTACCTTGATTGATAAGACTTTAGACGATCGCTGCAAATGAAGAATAAAAAATGTCAACATGTTGCATTTGTGGGAACAAGAGATTTTTGAAATCATTGTAAAACAATACTAGTAAAGGACGAATGTCATAGGCATATGTCAGCATAGCCTAGTATGGTATCCCGTGGTTTAGTCCCATGGTTGTTTAGCCCCAGGTGGTTTAGCCCCATATTCCATATGACCCAATGGCGGTTTAGCCCCATGTTATCGGTTGGGTGTAATTCTTTTTTATAAAGATAAAACTTACAGAATAAAAAAACCTAAAAATTCAATTCATAGAAAAATGAAAAGTAACTTGAGCTCTCTGTGGTTGAACTTCACAGAGAATAATAGAGACTCTGGGCTAAGATGAAGTGAAGACTTTGTTCGGGTGACACAACTTTCGTCCTTTCGAGTGTATGAAACGACCGCCATTTGTTGCAAGTCTGACAGATTAAATTGAGCAAAAGTTTCTCCCGTCCTAAGACCATGTCTTATGTGATTTAAAATATGTTAAATTTGAAGTTCCAAACACCAACAGCAACGACGACGAAAAAACGCGCGCGTAAACGCTCACAGAGCAAATTGCTTTTAACGGAAAACTATCCTTCAAATATACGTTTGTATTACAATTAAAGATTCTAAACAATTAAATGAGGTTGGACAATCTAAAAAACATACCTTGACTATCAAAACGACCCAACAAAAACGAAGAACAACACAGACTCCAAAGACAGACCACTCTCTTTTGGAAAGCACGAGGTTTTGGCAACTTTCGCAATCCCTCAAAACTCAAAAGGCCAGATATCCCGTATATGGCCTCGATGTGGTCCTCGATATGACTGTCAATATGACTTCGGCATCATTTCGGTAGGCTTTCCGACGAACCGAATACGCTACCAACGGACTATATAGACTCTTCCTCAGTCTCTCGCTCCGTCGCTACGCTCTCCGCATAGAGACTGTTACACCAGAATCTCGCAAAGGATTATAGGTCCCACAAATGTGGGACCCGGGATGCTTTGCGAAACATTAGTAACAAGTTTGAACAAGAACACATAGAACAAAAACACAGACCGGGGCAGGGTTCCACGGGCTACTGTACATGCCGCCAAAGTCAAAATTACTTTGATTTTATTGTCGTGTAAGCTCGAATTACGATTCAATCAATACATTTCACGAAATGTTAAGCTCAATATGTACAGGCATTTTATTCACAACCAATAGTTCAATAAAGATTGATTTCGATACGTTTTACCTACGTGTTTTACAAGTGATCGGGTTCGAAGTTTGCGCTCCATTTGTAAGCAAAGTTTGGAGCTCTAAAAGTCAAAGAAACAGACTTCACAGGGCAAAAAATACTTCCTGAGAATCTCAATAAATACCATGCATGTTCATTTGTGAGCCAAGATGTACGATGGACGACAAGGGTCATTTCAAACTTCAATGTTCAAACTTCAATGTTCAAACTTTGACAAGTTTGTATCATCATAGTAAATACAAGAAAAGTCCATATCGACCCATACTTGAATTGAATGGTAAGCCAAAAAATCAAAATTTGATTGAAGACGTACCGAATATGAGTTACGTTAAGCTTAACCGTCAGTCTTTCTCACACAAAATAAATCAGGATGTTTTGCGGCCAACCTAACCAGTTATTTTTTGTTGTTCAAAAATCAGAAATTAAAACCTAAAATTATAGAATCATGTATCAAAAAATGAAAAAAATGGCAATTTTACTAAAATTCCGGATTTGTTTTACTTCATACCAAAATTAACTGTTTTATGGCTTTTCTGATTTCTGTTTTCTGATATCCAGAATTGAGAATTTACGTTTTTGTATTTCTACATTACGAAAAGCAGAAATTGTAGATTAAAAAAAAGGTTTCTAAACGGTTTTCAATGGATGCCTGTTAAGATTAAAACTCAAGATCGAGTCATTGGATTCCTGACCCCATAAAAATAGAAATCACATTTTTAAGTCCGCGCACTCCAGTGCGCTCTACCCATGGAGGGGTACCTGGGGTTCTCTTGAAACTTCCGGTCACCGGGCTGATGTACAGTCCTTTCCCTCCCCTTCCCTTGCCTCACCACATGATCTCACCACATCGTGCTTTTATTGATATCAAGTCTTTGCATATAAAATATCGTACCTCACTAACATAACATAACATATTTTTGTTTGCTCTTCATATGATATTAACAGCTTATATTGGATAATTTTTGAAAAAAACGTTACAATTTTTTTTGAAATTTGTTTGATAAGAGCCTGAGGGCTAAATTTAATTATATTACACTATTCGCAACATGCCGACTGTATGCACATGCGATATGTCGTAATAATGCGATACGTCGTACCTCATGCAATATGAATATTTTGAATTATTTACGACATATCGCACGAGATACGACATATCGCACGAGGTACAACGTATCGCATTATTTACGACATATCGCAATTGCATACAGTCCGCATTTTGCGAATGGTGTGATATTATATTGGAGTGAGGTACGATATTTTATGAGCAAAGACTTGCTATCAATTGCATAAAAGCACGACTCATTTATCAGTGCTAAATATTTCATTGCATTTTTGTCCATATCTCCCCTCCGTATCCTGTGGTGAGGCAAGGGAAGGGGAGGGAAAGGACTGTACATCAGCCCGGTGACCGTAAGTTTCACGAGAGCCCCAGATACCCCTCCATGGGTAGAGCGCACTGGAGCGCGCTGTATTAAAAAAGTGATTTCTGTTTTTATGGGGGCAGGAATCCAATGACTCGATCTTGAGTTTTAATCTTTACAGGCATCCATCGAAAACCATTTAGAAACCTTTTTTTAATCTACGATTTTTGCTTTTCGTAATGTAGAAATACAAAAACGTCAATTCTCAATTCTGGATATCAGAAAACAGAAATCAAAAAAGCCATGAAACAGCCAATTTTGGCATGAAGTAAAACAAATCCGGAATTTTAGTAAAATGGTCATTTATTTCATTTTTTGGCACATAATTCTATAATTTTAGGTTTTAATTTCTGATTTTTGAATAGCAAAAAATAACTGGTTAGGTTGGCCGCAAAACATCCTGATTAAAATACATCAAACTTCAATGTTCTATTACAGGATCTTCGGGCGACTAGCTCAAATGAATGGTAGAGACGAGGTACTTCTTCAAAGGTTTTTATTTAACAGCTTCCTAGAGTTAAACCCCCTGAACACGGTTCAACTCTAATTCTCAACTAACAACTAACGTTACAATTTGGTACAGCTCTTTTTATAGCTGATACATCTAAATCCAATTAACATGATTGATGTCACAATATTCGATATTAACTAAGAATTTTCGAGAGGCGTTGTCTTAATGATTTTAGAGAAGTTCTTATGTGAAAATAGTAAAATCTGGAAAATAGTTCCTGGACAATTAAAATGCGATTCACAAGAAAGCGTTTGGTTATAGAAAGGTCAACTATGACAACGGATAAACGGTATTAAAGTACAGTTTAAGTGCACGATAGAATTAATATCAACAGGGTGCATAATATTCAAAATCGTCACGAAACAAGTACAAGCATGTACAATCATGACCAAAGTATTACATAATTTTCAATGTTTGTCAAGGTCAATTTGGCTGTACTTTGAACTTATGATATACATGTGACTTACTGGAAAACGTGACGCAAGCGACGCTGCCTTGTGAATCGTATCTGCAATATATTAACTAAATAATCAATAGCTGTTGAAATGTTGTTCAATAAAAATACTAGAAAAATGAATAAAAGATAATTGGATAAATTGTGTCTGGTAACATGCCTCCCTCCTTAAATTCGAGCTCCTGCGAGACGAATGAAAGAGATGGAAGTGTGAAAACCAATGTCAAAATGTCACGAAGTAATATAGGCAATAATTGATAATTGTAAAAGTTGTGATAGGAAATGAAATTGTCTTACTGGTCGATGATTTTAAGAATTATTGGAACAAATAAAGTGCCTTTACTTCGATCGTTTTGTACTGTAGTATACGATATAAAACTTGTAAAATATAAAAATGGAAAGCTGGCGTCTAAAATTATTTGTCGAAATGCATTTAAAATAATCAGAAATACTATGATTGAAAAAAAATTATCAGGAAAATTAAGCTTTCCGATATAGGAAATAGGAAAAATGTAAAATGATATAAAAAGGTTAAAATGTAAAAATGTAAAAAAATGTAAAAATGTAGAAATATAAGAGTATAAAAATACTTAAAAATAGTTGTAAAAAAAATTTCGATTGTCCTTTTTTTTTTCTTTTTTTTTTTGTTGAATAAATGTCTTTAAGTTTTTGCAAAAAAATTATAGAAATGTGGAAATGCGAGATAAATGTTCGTTAATCAGTTCATATTTTGGTTCTACTTATCTACTTGTAATCTTGTTGTTGGGTGTCCTGTGTTATCGGGTGTTCTGTGGTACGTTCGTCGGGTTTCCTGAGTACTAAAGTTGATCCGCCATTTTGCTTTGTGACAGCAAGGTACAATTCGTGCGGCAAATTTTCCATAATTCAGCGTAATTTCATCATGAAGAGTAAACATTTCCAAGTAATCAAACCGTGCATGGTGTGGAGAAGCTTGATTGAAGTGAATTTGAGTTCTTGTGAAGTGGTAAATGGCTTTAATCGTCGGATGGTTTGTCAGTTTCTATGGCAAGTGGTTGATCACATTCTTTGCAGCAATCGTTGTGGGAAGTGTCGTTCTTAGTGATTTGTTTTTGGTTATTAACAACGTGGATAACTTGTAAACGACGAAGATAGCACAGAAGAGCAATCAAGACGGCAATGTTTATAGCAGTGAAGGTGAGAGCTACACATGCAATAATCAATGTACTATCAGTCTCAGTAGTTTCTTGTATGTCAGCGATGTCTTTTCTGATTGACTTTATTTTTGTATTTAAAGGTTCGTCGAGTCGATCAAATGTTTCATCAAGTGCTTTTATAATGGATTTGTTGAACTTGAGATGTGGTTCAATCTTGAGAGAGTTGTAATGGAGCTTCAGCATGGACTGATTAGACGGTACAATCCATGGGATATAACGTATAACTCGACGATTGAAGATTGGAATAGACATAGTTAATGTTGAAGGACATTGTCCAAAACCAGTTGGTAATTCAGATGATGATTCGTTACAAGGAATGTGATACACAGTCATTGGTGTCATTTGTAAAGTGCTGGATGTCAGTTTAATTCTTTGAGACATTGTTGAGAGGAAGTAGCGTCCACCAAGATGTATGATTGGAGAGATGTCTGTACATGAGGTATTGACATGGTTTCTTGGAAAGTTGAACTTTGAATGTGGATTCCAACTCAGACCAAGCCAAGTACTGTCGTGATTTTGTGTAATGATGCTGTCAGGACAAAGGTATGTGCCCTCTCTATTATAGCAATCTGTTAGTGTATCAGCTTTAATTATGAGTTGTCTATCCGAGCAAGTTATTAGAATAAGATCAGTGAAAGCAAGTGGACTAGTATAACATTTATCATTTTGTTGATATTTAATTGGGATGAGTGTTTCTACTGTGCATAAAGAATTTTTCTTAGTAACTACAGGAATTGTTGCCAATGTGTTGATACTAATTGATCAGTCACGATGTTCGTATTCAGTTACCGGTTTGATAAAAAGAGGAAAACCATCCTCTAGGACAGTAGCAGAAAACGATAATTTGTCTTGTGACTTGAAATGTTCCGAAATTGCAGACACAACTGACTGTGGTAGATCATTATAGCCAATTAGTTCCTTATTTTGAATATGTGCAAACTGAGTTATGATGTCTTGCATCTCAACGAATCGCAGTAAAGAATGAAAAATTTTGTTTGTTTCGTGAGAAAATTTTGAAAAAAAATTCCATGTTTGCATTAAAGTGGCATTGGTCTTGCCTACCAAATTTATTGAATTGTTTTTGCCAATCTACTAGAGTCGAGTCAAAAGATTTCATGTGGTCATTAAGCTTGTTTACTCGTGAAGTTAATTGATCTGTTATTTTGATGATTTGTATTGTTTTGCCATTAACTGTACGAATTAATGAGACTGTGTCTTTGAGCGCATTCATGATTTATACTTAGAATATGGTTTTAACTCCACCTGGGTCAAATGGGGTTGTTAATGGTTTTGTCTTGACAATACCACTTAGTGGAGATAAAGTAATCATTCCTAGCACATGATTAGGGTAATGTTCTGGAATGATGGCACTGTAAGCTGCATTTGCAATTTGCATACATGTGGGTTGCTTGCATGGTGGGAAAGAAGTTGTGTCACAAAAATGGTTTGAGGTTTGGGCAATAGTTCCTTTTGCCATATCACTTTGACTTAAATTTTCCAAGGTAAACTTATTTGTGGTGGTTACTAATGTAGGTGATGCCAATGAATTGAAAACTTCTGAATTTAGACTTTGTTGCACTATTTCGGTCCTTGTAGTATCTTGCATATTTGGAAACACTGTATCTTGTACATTTGAAAACTCTATATCTTGTACTTTTGAAAACTCTATATCTTGTACTTCTGAAAACTCTATATCTTGTACTTTTGAAAACTCTATATCTTGTACATTTGAAAACTCTAAATGTTGACTATTTCTGGCATTTGAAAACTTAGTAGTGCTGTCTCTGGAAATGTAACACTTGGCAAAAGTCCATAAAACTGATAAAAACCCTTGGATTGAATTATAAAAACCTATCGTTTTGTGTTGCAAAAAGGTAATGGCTATAGGAAATAAAGTTGTAACTAGAGAAATTGTAATATGTTTACAGGCTAACACTATTTGTAGCATAACTAGTAAAATGGATGTTATTATAAGTGTGACATTAAGCATGAGGCTATTTTGTGACAAATGCTCAAGCTGTTGTTCTAAAGCTGGATGGTTATTGTTCTTGTTAACTGGCTTAGGGGCTTCGGTGTCTTGAACCAAAGGGCCTAAAGTGTTGTGTGATGCATCTTGGTTAATGGACATCGTAATAGGATTAATAGCATTAAGAATGGGCAAACTGCTTGAGGGTATGTTGTGGGTGTGAAAATTAGATATTGCATGTGTATTGTCATTGTTGTTTGCTATCATAAGCGTTTGACTTTCGTTACAATTTGTGTGTGGTGGTCCCGTTATGTTATTTTCTTCGTTCGTCGTCGAATTAATTGTTGAATTGTCCGGGAAGCCAATTCGTAAAGTATCATTGTGTGTTTGAGTATTATCGTGAGGTCTTGATGTAGCATGATTATATGTGCTTAAGGTGTTATCTCGTGATCCATTATCATCATCGCGTGACTGTACATTACTAGTATTAGGTGGATTATTGCGTGACTGTGCGATGATCACGTGTTCGGGCGTCATTAGTATGTGTCAGCTGATTATTAGTATTGCGTGACTGTGAGTAACGTGCTTGATCATTCCGTATGTGGTGAGTATCACGTGGATTACGTGCGACGTGTGTGGTATTTAGAGGTGTTCTATGATTATCATGATGAGATTGATAGTTATTCCTGTGATTAGGTAGGGGTCCCTCAAATTCCCGGTCTTGAGTGACCCTTGTTAGTTTAAAGGCCTACGTGAAGTAGGATGATGCCCTGTGGAGCGTACATATCCACCCCTGGGGTTAAATTGAGAATTTGGAATACGAGGATCTGGTTGCGAGTCCCTTGGTCTAGGTTGGAAATTTTCGTTGCGAGACCTAAAACTACCGTGCCGAGGCTCAAATTCGGTTTGAAAAGTATTTTGTCTCGAATAACCAGCTTGTCGGAAATTAGGCAATCGACAATTCCTAAAATGATGACCAACCCTATGGCAATTATTACAAATTATTTGACCGTTAGTGGTACGGTTAGCGCGGCCAAAGTCCCCGCGTGCATTAAAGTGTAATTTAGGAGGAGAGGTAGGTCCTTGAGATTGGTTAAAGTTATTAGTATAAGTTGAAATTTCTTCGCGCAGCATTTGCCGAATTTCATCCTTATCTAGAGTACGCGCTTTATCATCTACAGCTGCTACCGTAGCGGGCTTTTGAATTAATTCCTTTAGAAAAGTTTTCAAATCCTCATTACTATTAGGCGGAGTTGCTGCCGCTAGAGAACTTTTAATGCGCGCTGCATTCTCAGCTTCCTCTAGCGTTTTCGGTTGTTGCAAAATGACATAGTTTTTCAAGTCGGGCAGGAGCCCTTGTATAAAATGGTGAATTTGGTCGTCAGCGGCTATGTTCAATCGTAAACAGCGCTTTTTAATATCAGTAGCATAATTATCTAATGGTTCTCCCCGAGCTTGCTTTCGTTCGCTTAGCTGCTGGCGCAATAGCCAGTTAGAAACAGGTGACATAAATCGACTTGCAAATAGTTTGGTTATATCCTTAAAATTAGTAAGGCTTGTCTTATCCAAAGTCCTATACCAAATATTGGCGGAATCAAACAAAGCTAGCGGGAAGGCGTGCATAAATTCATCATCCGTCCATTTAAAAAAATTTCCATATTGAATAAATTGGTCCAAAAAATTCCCTGCGTCATCTCCATCGCCTGAAAAAGTTGGCATTGATGACACACCCCCCTTTTTGGGTTTCAATTCCTTTAAAGAATTTTGTAAGGCATTGATCGAAGTGTTGCTTTGTTCATTGACTTGCCGCAAATTTTGTTTGATTCCATCGATAGATGTTTCTAGTAATTGCGCAAAGCGATTAGTTATTTCTTCCATTGCTGCTGTGCTAGTAGAAGCAGTCTCATTAGATTCTGTCATAGTTTTGGATTTTGATTTACACGATTTGCAAAGCGAGTCAGTTGTCTGCGAATTGTGATCGGAAGATTTTGTTTTAGCTTTTGGTTTAATTTGCGATTCCGAATCACTAAATATTTTAGTTCGACGCGTTTCACGAGGCACTTTTACAGAATTTTGGTTAAATGTCGAAATTAATTAGTCGAAGAAATTTGAATACGAAAAGAGAACGTTCAATTAAGCTCAACATGTAGAAACACTAATTCCAATTTGGTTTGATAGGAAAAAAAAAAATTTGGCGGTATTCGATTTGGTTTTAATTATTCAACATAGTAATGAGAAAGAAGAGAGAGAGAAAGACAACTCAATTTTCAAGACTGATGCACATAGCCATGCTTGTAGAAGAGGACACTAACCTTTACTTTTACCAATGTTACAGTACCGGAGTTCACCAGTGTTCTGCCAGGGTTCACCACCAATATTACAGTAGCTGGCGGGTAGGCTATGTTCAAAATGAATGGTAGAGACGAGGTACTTCTTCAAAGGTTTTTATTTAACAGCTTCCTAGAGTTAAACCCCCTGAACACGGTTCAACTCTAATTCTCAACTAACAACTAACGTTACAATTTGGTACAGCTCTTTTTATAGCTGATACATCTAAATCCAATTAACATGATTGATGTCACAATATTCGATATTAACTAAGAATTTTCGAGAGGCGTTGTCTTAATGATTTTAGAGAAGTTCTTATGTGAAAATAGTAAAATCTGGAAAATAGTTCCTGGACAATTAAAATGCGATTCACAAGAAAGCGTTTGGTTATAGAAAGGTCAACTATGACAACGGATAAACGGTATTAAAGTACAGTTTAAGTGCACGATAGAATTAATATCAACAGGGTGCATAATATTCAAAATCGTCACGAAACAAGTACAAGCATGTACAATCATGACCAAAGTATTACATAATTTTCAATGTTTGTCAAGGTCAATTTGGCTGTACTTTGAACTTATGATATACATGTGACTTACTGGAAAACGTGACGCAAGCGACGCTGCCTTGTGAATCGTATCTGCAATATATTAACTAAATAATCAATAGCTGTTGAAATGTTGTTCAATAAAAATACTAGAAAAATGAATAAAAGATAATTGGATAAATTGTGTCTGGTAACAGTTCAAACTTCAATGTTCAATGTTCAGACTTCAATGTTCAATGTTCAAACTTCAATGTTCAATGTTCAATGTTCAAACTTCATTGTTCAATGTTCAATGTCCAATGTTCAATGTTCAATGTTCAATGTTCAAACTTCAATGTTCAATGTTCAAACTACAATGTTCAATGTTCAAACTTCAATGTTCAATAATGCGTGTACAATCAGGATGTTTTGCGGCCAACCTAACCAGTTATTTTTTGCTATTCAAAAATCAGAAATCAAAACCTAAAATTATAGAATTATGTGCCAAAAATGAAATAAATGACCATTTTACTAAAATTCAGGATTTGTTTTACTTCATGGCAAAATTGGCTGTTTCATGGCTTTTCTGATTTCTGTTTTCTGAAATCCAGAATTGAGAATTGACGTTTTTGTATTTCTATATTACGAAAAGCAGAAATCGTAGATGAAAAAAAGGTTTCTAAACGGTTTTCGATGGATGCCTGCAAACATTAAAACTCAAGATCGAGTCATTGGATTCCTGTCCCCATAAAAACAGAAATCACTTTTTTAACACAGCGCGCTCCAGTGCGCTCTACCCATGGAGGGGTACCTGGGGCTTTCTTGAAACTTCCGGTCACCGGGCTGATGTACAGTCCTTTCCTTCCCCTTCCCTTGCCTCACCACATGATATGGAGGGAAGATATGGACAAAAATGCAATGAAATATTTAGCACTGATAAATGAGTCGTGCTTTGATGCAATTGATATCAAGTCTTTGCTCATAAAATATCGTACCTCACTCAGTTATAATATCATACCATTCGCGAAATGCTGACTGTATGCAATTGCGATATGTCGTAAATAATGCGATACGTCGTACCTCGTGCAATATGTCGTACCTCGTGCAATATGTCGTAAATAATTCAAAATATTCATATTGCATGAGGTACGACGTATCGCATTATTACGACATATCGCATGTGCATACAGTCGGCATATTGCGAATAGTGTAATATAATTTAATTTAGCCCTCAGGTTCTCATCAAACAAATTTCAAAAAGTATTAATAAATTGTAACGTTTTTTTTCAAAAATTTTCCATATGTAAGCCGTTAATATCATATGAAGAGCAAACAAAAACATGTTATGTTATGTTAGTGAGGTACGATATTTTACGTGCAAAGACTTGATATCAATAAAAGCACGATGTGGTGAGATCATGTGGTGAGGCAAGGGAAGGGGAGGGTAAGGACTGTATATCAGCCCGGTGACCGGAAGTTTCAAGAGAACCCCAGGTACCCCTCTATGGGTAGAGCGCACTGGAGCGCGCTGTGTTAAAAAAGTGATTTCTGTTTTTATGGGGGCATGAATCCAATGACTCGATCTTGAGTTTTAATCTTCACAGGCATCCATCGAAAACCGTTTAGAAACCTTTTTTAATCTACGATTTCTGCTTTTCATAATGTAGAAATACAAAAACGTCAATT
Source organism: Diadumene lineata (assembly GCA_918843875.1). Classification (NCBI taxonomy): domain Eukaryota; kingdom Metazoa; phylum Cnidaria; class Anthozoa; order Actiniaria; family Diadumenidae; genus Diadumene; species Diadumene lineata. The sequence continues at coordinate 2,642,099 of OU974071.1, forward strand.
CTCAATTCTGGATATCAGAAAACAGAAATCAGAAAAGCCATGAAATAGCCAATTTTGGCGTGAAGTAAAACAAATCCGGAATTTTAGTAAAATTGCCATTTTTTTCATTTTTTAGCACATGATTCTATAATTTTAGGTTTTAATTTCTGATTTTTGAACAACAAAAAATAACTGGTTAGGTTGGCCGCAAAACATCCTGATTGTGTACCATTCCGCCATTCACATTTTCAGTGATTGTATCATTTAAAAACTTAAACATTTTTCATTATTTGTTACGGGTGAACCTTGAAAAAACCAATGCGATTTTCAAAAGAGGAAATTGGGAATTAAACGAGTTTTTTAGAAATTCGAGATATGAGATACAAATTTGAAGGGAGAAATAATGAAAAACCTCGACTTTTATCATGGTACAAATTTTCGTCCAATGAATGAAAAAGATCAACTTATTTTTCGTAAAAAATCAAGTTTTTTTCTATTTGTATCTTTTCATTGCGATCTGAAAAAAACGAACCTTTTTTGTTTTTCAAAATTGATTCAATGTGAGTCAAATAAGTTGATTTTTTTAATATGCTTGATAAAATTGATAGCAACAAATTGATGGATTTTTTTTGAAGTTGAGATATTGCCCTGATATAAATAATGTTGAAATATTCAATAACTTTTGTATTGAAACTCTTGAATGAAAGTGGATTTTAGTCGATCTTTTCTCTCTGATCTTTTTTGAAGCCGAAGTAGCACGTGATAGCCAACAAATGTACCAATAGAGGCGCTTGAAGAAATTTTATATCAAATTTCCTTAAAACTGATACAACGAAACGTTTTTAATGCGTGTACCATTCCGCCATTCACATTTGCAATGATTTTCAAAAGAGGAAACTGGGAATTAAACGAGTTTTTTAGAAATTCGAGATATGAGATACAAACTTGAAGGGAGAAATCATGAAAAAACTCGACTTTTATCATGTTACAAATTTTCGACCAAAGAATGAAAAAGATCAACTTTTTTTTCGTAAAAAGTCAAGTTTTTCTCTATTTGTATCTTTTCATTGCGATCTGAAAAAAACGAACCTTTTTTGTTTTTCAAAATTGATTCAATGTGAGTAAAATAAGTTGATTTTTTTAATATTCTTGATAAAATTGATAGCAACAAATTGATGGATTTTTTTTGAAGTTGAGATGTTACCATGATATAAATAATGTTGAAAAATTCAATAACTTTTGTATTGAAACTCTTGAATGAAAGTGGATTTTAGTCGATCTTTTCTCTCTGATCTTTTTTGGAGCCGAAGTACCACGTGATAGCCAACATATGTAGCAATAGCGGCACTTGAAGAAATTGGTGTGGATTTTATATCAAATTTCCTTAACACTGATACAACGAAAAGTCTTTCAAATTTTTTGACGCATAATTCTATAAATTTAGTGGTTTTATTTCCGATTTTTGAATATCAAAAAATAACTGATCAGGCTGGGTTCGCAAACCATACAGCTGATTGGAAAGGTACCTGATTGTTCGCGCCCCCTGCACCCCTCCCTTGGATCTGCCCACGGAATAAGTTGCGAGTACTAAATTTTGCGATTTTCGTGATTTTGAAAAAAATCGAGGAAAATGAAAATACTTGATATTTTTTCAGCCGAGTATTGTAAAAGTAGTTGAAACTTTTATTGTTTTTCATCTCAACTACGGATATTAGAAAAAGGTGGACTTTTTTCTGGATGTTTTTTCATTTACAATCGAAACACAAAACATAAAAAAGTAAGGGTTTTTTCAAGGTTCAGCCGTAGCAAATAATGAAAAATACTTGAGATTTTGTTTTGTAAAATGTCGACTTTTTCCAGGTTATTTCACAAAGACTGGTTTCAAGGATGAGGCTGTTTTTTTGAGTTTTTAAATGCTACAATCACTGAAAATGTGAATGGCGGAATGGTACACGCATTGTTTTTCAATTTTTTTTGACACATAATTTTATAAATTTAGTGGTTTTATTTCCGATTTTTGAATATCAAAAAATAACTGACCAGGCTGGGGCCGCAAACCATACTGATTGGAAAGCTACCTGATTGTTCGCGCCCCCTACACCCCCTGCATCCCTCCGTTGGATCTGCCCACGGAATAAGTTGCGAGTACTAAATTTTGCGATTTTCGTGATTTTGAAAAATCGTGAAATTTAGTACTCGCAAAATCAATATTTTCTAGAAATGAACTTGTGAAAATATATTAATACTATTGATTCGGGAAATGGGTATTAGCCCAATTTATGCGCCTTGTTTACGCGGGGAAAAAAATCGCCAAACTTGATACAAAATTCGGGAAAAAAAACGCTCCTATCAAAACAATTTTTAAAATCTAAAATAGTCTGGCTAATTTGCGTTAATTCGATACTGATAATTTCCAACCTACTAATCGATACTAAGAAACAATTGATTTCAAATGTTCAAATGGAAAACAATAAAAGTTTCAGCTACTTTTACGATACTTTGCTGACAAAATATCAAGTATTTTCATTTTCCTCTGCCAGTTTTGAGTTACAATAAAAATGATTTTTTTAACGTTTTCGAAATTCCGTGCATGTAAATTATGTATTTCGCAATCACAAAAAATTCCGATATGGGAAGGGAGAAGGAAACAGGTCACGACAGCATTCTAGAACCTCGAGAGCCGACCTCGGCCAAGCAGATTCAAGAGCGGTCGCGACAATGAACTCAACGAAGCTAAAAACGTTCCAAATCAACAAATGATTCATAATATATTCACATAAACAAGCTAGCTAAAGAACACTACTATTGATGCTAAATCAATTGTTTCTTAGTACATAGAAAATTCTTAGTATCGAATAAACGCAAATTCGCCAAATTCAAGGATAAGTTTGAACATTGAAGTTTGAACATTGAAGTTTAAACATTGAAGTTTGAACATTGAAGTTTGAAGTGACCCTTCTCGTCCATCGTAAAGATGCTATAATTTAAAAAATGAACCAAAAAATGACCGTTATACTACCAGCGACAATGGTTGAATTCCACTGCTCAACGTTGTCATTGTTTATAAATTTCTCCCGAGAGCGTAGCGACGGAACGAGAGACTGAGGAAGAGTCTACCAACGACGACGACCCAAGACGACCCCTGATACACTGAACGACGACTGTACGGGCAGAGCAGTTTCCATCTTCTACACATTCTCCCCCTCCCCCTTATGTTAGTTTTTGTCATAGCACAGGAAGTCCAAGAGCAGTAAAAAAAACAACAACAACAAGAACAACAACAACAACAACAAAAAAAAAAAACACAACACAGTTGAGCACAGAAGAGGCTAAACTAGACAATTAGAAATATCATTTTTTTGATCCCCATTGTTTTGGTATAATAAAAAGTTGACAAGTCAATGTTTTACATAAGAATGCATTGTTGACAACCAAAATGCGTCATTTTTTTAAAAAATGTATGGACTATAGTCTACCCAAAATGCGTCAGTTTTTTTCCCAAAAATGCATTGAAAATAGCCCACAAAAATAACTTAAAATGCTAGGGAGGAATAATTGTGTATTATAAGATAACAATAATTTTAGAGGCACCACAAAATATTTTTTGCTGTATTTGTTATCAACTTTTTTTAATTTGGGCTCCCTGTGCTTGGTCGTCATGTGATTTCGACGTGACTTAATTCACTGGTCAACAAAGATGTCGACTTGTCAATTGAAAGTGGCATTTCTCTCTCTATTTACAGCTTTATTTCTCTTCATTCAGCCATGTACATCACGTTCATTTGTCATTGACTATGACAACAATCGTTTCATTAAAGATGGTCAACCGTTTCGCTATATTTCTGGCGGGATTCACTACTTTCGTGTTCCAAAATATTACTGGAAGGACAGACTGCTCAAAATTAAAGCAGCCGGCTTGAATGCCGTACAAACATACGTTCCTTGGAACCTACATGAACCTATACAAGGAAAGTACAACTTTGAAGGCGATGCTGATCTAGTGGACTTTCTAAAACTCGCAGCGAGTATGGATTTGGCTGTCGTGTTGCGAGCGGGTCCGTACATTTGTGCTGAGTGGGATTTTGGTGGTCTTCCTGCCTGGCTGCTGAAAAATACTTCAATCACTATACGAAACTCCAAAGACCAACAGTATATGACAGCTGTTAAATCGTGGTTGGATGTTTTGTTACCTAAGATCAAGACGATGTTGTATGAAAATGGCGGTCCCATTATTATGGTACAAGTCGAGAATGAATATGGTATTTACATTCACTGTGATCACGATTATATGTCGCAACTTGAACAATTATTCCGTAGTTATCTTGGCAATAATGTCATCTTGTTTACTACTGATCCTTCATTGTCATATGCCTTGAAATGTGGATCACTACCGTCGCTGTTCACCACTGTTGACTTTGGGCCAACTACTGATCCAGTGGCAGCTTTCAAAGTTCTCAGAGAGTTCCAGTCCAATGGGCCACTAGTGAATTCTGAGTTCTACACAGGGTGGTTAGACCTTTGGGGTCAACCACATCAAACTGGCAATACAACTGTAATTGCTAGTATGCTAGACAAAATGCTTGCTCTAAATGCTTCTGTCAATTTCTACATGTTTGAAGGTGGTACTAACTATGGGTTTTGGGCGAGTGGTAATATGGATGGCAACCAGTTCCGTGCAGTACCTACAAGCTATGACTATGATGCACCACTATCCGAGTCTGGTGATCCCACATCGAAATACTTTGCACTAAAGCAAGTGATAACAAAATACTTACCAGACCCAGGTATCCCAGTCCCTCCAGCAACTCCAAAATATCAGTATGGACGAGTACAGATGAAGAGATATGCTACTTTGCTTGATGTATTAACAAAGCTCACACCCTTAGGACCTGTCAAAGCACAATATCCTTTAACTATGGAACAGTTAGGGCAGAATAGTGGCTTTGTGCTGTACCGTAGTCAGATCCCAGACAGTTTTAGACAGTCAACACCTACACTAGAAGTCCAGGACCTTGTGAGAGATAGAGCAACAGTCTACGTAGGTCACATTAGACAAAGGACATTCAATAGAACAGCTAATCAATCAGTTGCAACAATCCTTGTTGGTGAATTCTTACAACTTGACATCTTGGTAGAAAACATGGGTCATATCTGTGCTGGAGCACACATGGTTGACCCTAAGGGCATTATTGGCAATGTTACAATTAATGGTCTACCAATAGTTAACTGGGAAATGTATCCACTAGATCTGGACAATGTAGTTCATGACGCAAGTAAACTCAAATCACCACCAACAAATAATCACAAGCTCACTGATTACGAACTTTCACCAACATTCTTTGTGGGTGAGATACCAGCAGTACCATTTGGAGACAGTGGTCTTGACACATTCCTGCGGCTTGATTACTGGACCAAAGGTGTAGCATTTATTAATGGAGTGAATATTGGTCGCTACTGGCCTGTTGCCGGCCCACAACAGACCCTCTATGTACCAGCAAGTGTCATGTCACCCAATCAACAGACTAGCTCATTGGTTGTCTTGGAGATGGATGATGCACCATGCGACTACCCGGACACATGCTATGTACAATTTCTCACCACGCATGTGATCAACGGTACCAGTAACCCAATATTTGGCCACTCTACGCACCATGCAATCCAGTCCAGAAGACCATAGTGAACTGCCACATTAATGATAAATTTAAATTGTTGTATTATTCAAGTATATGAAAAATAATATTCTTTGTTTCATGATTTGGAATGTTTGTAACACTTCAGTTTCATGCCATTTAACACTGCTGTGTAATTTAACTACAGTTGCATTTGCACAGGGATGATCTCAATTCGGAGTTAAAATATTTGCAACCACCAGTGATAAATTTGGTAGGCTTTCTTCATTGCTTTAGTGAATAATTTTGTATGTTTTCTATTAAAAAAGATTTTATCAACACTGTGAATGTAAATGTTGATATAGTACCAATAGGAGCTTGTACAAGTATTACATTTTTATTGATTCACTTTTACTTGTTTGATGTGTTAAATGCAGATCAATGGGTTTAAGGTAGTTTGGGATCCACACTTCCCGCCGATATAATTTTTTAAAACTTTTTCTACATAAGGACTGACACATATGAAAAACAAAAATGAAATAAAAAATAGGGGTCACCGCGCTTGTTTTGGAACTGTGGGGGGTGGTAAAAGGCCCATTTTTGCATCATTTCAACTAAAAGAAGTAACATCAAATTTGTTGAAAGTAATATTCTTGTGAACAAATTTGAAAGTTTTTCACAAATCTGCCATAAGAGTCTGACAAAATGGTCCCTTCGCTATAGCTCTCATGAATTTATTCCTTGGAAAAGACATTGACTGAGATATTTTACGGAGATTTAAATGAAGAGCTTTATTAATTTTTTGCACACTTTATCCCAAAAAAGTCAAAATTACAATGTTTTGGTCTTGAAGACCATGTACTTTTTATTTCAAAATTTCAAAGCTGGGTTTATGCCAAATATAAAAATGGAAAAATAATCGGGTGTCACCGTGCTAATTTTAGAGCTATAAGCAAAAAACGCATGGAAAATAAGATGGTTTCAATGTTATGGATGCGCGGAAATGGGCACTAGCTGCTTTTGAGGCCCGTATGCACTGATATGATGTTATTTTTTAACAAAAAGTTCAAGAATGACCATATTTTGGCTCTACCGCTTAATTTTTTTTAACCGCACGAGAAATTTTATTTGATTTCACATGTGCGAGCAGGATGCGCAGTAGCAAGGGTCCCGAGCTACCTTAACTTAATGAACCAATTTACTAATTAACAAATTTTTATGATGATCTATCCCTAGCTATAATAATTACCTGTCCCTAGGTATGATAAACTGTCCCCACCTATGATCAACTGTCCCTAGTTATGATCACCTGTCCCTAGCTGTGATTACCTGTCACTTGCTATGATCACCTGTCACTAGCTATGATCACCTTTCCCAGCTATGACCACCTGTCCCTAGCTATGATCACCTGTCCCTAGCTATGATCACCTGTCCCTAGCTATGATCACCTGTCCCTAGCTATGATCACCTGTCCCTAGCTATGATCACCTGTCCCTAGCTATGATCACCTGTCCCTAGCTATGATCACCTGTCCCTAGCTATGATCACCTGTCCCTAGCTGTGATTACCTGTCACTTGCTATGATCACCTGTCCCTAACTATGATCACCTGTCCCTAGCTATGATCACCTGTCCCTAGCTATGATCACCTGTCCCTAGCTATGATCACCTGTCCCTAGCTATGATCACCTGTCCCTAGCTATGATCACCTGTCCCTAGCTATGATCACCTGTCCCTAGCTATGATCACCTGCACTTGCTATGATCACCTGTCCCTAGCTATGATCACCTGTCCCTAGCTATGATCACCTGTCCCTAGCTATGATGAACTGTCCCTAGCTATGATCTCCTGTCCCTAGCTATGATCACCTGTCCCTAGCTGTGATTACCTGTCACTTGCTATGATCACCTGTCCCTAACTATGATCACTTGTCCCTAGCTATGATCACCTGTCCCTAGCTATGATCACCTGTCCCTAGCTATGATCACCTGCACTTGCTATGATCACCTGTCCCTAGCTATGATCACCTGTCCCTAGCTATGATCACCTGTCCCTAGCTATGATGAACTGTCCCTAGCTATGATCTCCTGTCCCTAGCTATGATCACCTGTCCCTAGCTGTGATTACCTGTCACTTGCTATGATCACCTGTCCCTAACTATGATCACTTGTCCCTAGCTATGATCACCTGTCCCTAGCTATCATCACCTGTCCCTAGCTATGATCACCTGTCCCTAGCTATGATCACCTGTCCCTAGCTGTGATTACCTGTCACTCGCTATGATCACCGGTCACTAGCTATGATCACCTATCCCTAGCTATGATGAACTGTCCCTAGCTATGATGAACTGTCCCTAGCTATGATCACCTGTCCCTAGCTATGATCACCTGTCCCTAGCTATGATCACCTGTCCCTAGCTGTGATTACCTGTCACTTGCTATGATCACCTGTCCCTAACTATGATCACCTGTCCCTAGCTATGATCACCTGTCCCTAGCTATGATCACCTGTCCCTAGCTATGATCACCTGTCCCTAGCTATGATCACCTGTCCCTAGCTATGATCACCTGTCCCTAGCTATCATCACCTGTCCCTAGCTATGATCATCTTTCCCAGCTATGACCACCTGTCCCTAGCTATGATCAACTGTCCCTAGCTATGATCAACTGTCCCTAGTTATGATCACCTGTCCCTAGCTGTGATTACCTGTCACTTGCTATGATCACCTGTCACTAGCTATGATAACCTATCCCTAGCTATGATCACCTTTCCCAGCTATGACCACCTGTCCCTAGCTATGATCAACTGTCCCTAGCTATGAGACATAGTGAATAATAAAATTCTGAATTTGCTATTACCCAGAAATACAAACATAATGTATTCTATAAAATAATTCTTGAACTCCCCTCCCTTTTGAATAAAACAAGATTGCTGTATTTTATGAAAGTTTAATTTTCAAATCATATATTAAATAGCTACCTATAGATGAAAGTGACAAATGAAGATGTAAATGTGTAGACTTTTGTGCAAAATCCTTTTTCTGGTGTTTTGTTTAGTATTATACCCTGGGAAAAGTACCTTTGCTCTAAGAATATACTAATGATTGTCATGAAACATAACTTGAGTCATTAACTGTACATTATTTGAATAGTTGTAAAGGCCTTTCTATCTAGTTCTGGACATATCAATGATTCATATATTCACATAAAATATCAGAAGTCCCTAGCTATAATAATAGTGATAGGTGAAAAGTTGTGTTATGGATGCAAGTGGGAGTTTGTCAAGTGAAATGACCAGCAACAGCCAAGCAAATCCAAGTGTTCTTCTCAAGTGCTTGAAAGCAGCCTCCCAAGTACATCCATGACAAGACACATACACAAAAACTTATCAACCATTATCAATTCATTATTATTTATTTATTTATTTATTTTTTTTTTGCATTTGGTCACATCTAGGGTGAAGCTTTGACACAGAAGAGTTGGCTTATGATCCACAGTTGTGGAGTGGTAGTCATACAGTGATGGTAATTCACGGCATAGTTAGAACTCTGCTTGTTAATATGTCATTTACTTAGTTTGTGAGGTTGTGGAAGTATAAGAGCCATGATTTTATTTGAGAAAGGCTTTTTAACAAAAAAAAGGTTCCAGAGCATGGGACCAATGCAATGTATTGTCACTACAGGATTCAATCTCTTTCTGATTTTCTGATGTTAGTCAAATGATATGAAAAAGGGCAATTTTATTGTAATCAATGTCCAGAAGCAAGAGTAACTCACTTGTAATCAATGTCCAATCCTTACTAAACAATACCTATTGCTTCTCATGTGTGAACTCTAGGAGATTACAAACAATTGACATCACAGAAAACATAGCTTAGTATCTCTTGTATTGTTATCCTTTTGAATTAACAGTCTATCACACAATAAAGACGGAGAATGCTTCAAATGAATGTCTACCTTTCTGTAGAGCCATTTAGTAATGAGCCAATCCAGGTTAAATTCATTTTGTCATACAAAAAGCCTAGAGGCTACATTGGTGGTAATAAAAAAAGAATAATTATTTAATATAAATGTTTTTGTTGCGGGTCTATTTACAATTCTTCATGCTCACGAATCATTGTGTGGTGCTCATGGCAGACAGACGGACTCTTGAATTCCATTCTATATTCACAACGACTTGGTTCTGTGACACTAGTGAGTTCATTACTACTGCCACAGGATAGGATCACCTGAATAACACATAGGGAATGGAATGAATGGATGGATGCAAAAATTGAATCAATAAATACATGAATTAATGAATGGAATTACAGTGTGGACACTGAAACTGTGAACACTTGTCTTTATTTAGCTTTTTATTTTCTGAGCTTTCTACTGCTTCAAAATCTCTGAAAAAGTAGGACTGAACTTAAATGCAATGAGTTATCAAAATTCAAATGTTTTCAAATAGATTCACTCGAAGGATGCATGTTAAAAAAAGTGTCAAAAAAGCGCAAAGTATTCACGGTTCGAGTGTTCTCACTGTAATAGATGAATAATAAATATATATTATCATTATTAGATGTTTTTTCATGTAACACAGCTTGATATTTTGCAAGTTGTGAATATATTTTTCTGAGTCCTGGAGGGATGAGGAAAAATGTAAGCAATGAATTTTAGCACCAGAATAAATCTGTATTTCATGCTTATTTAATTTATATTATAAATGCACTAATCTAGTCATCATTTTTTTTTTTTACACTCATCCGTTCTGCTGTAAACAATAAACAAAGTGTTTTTACCTCTGTAGATCTGTCAGGGCCATTCCAGCAGTTCTGCCCTCCTTTATATTTCATGCGGCTGTATTTATTAGGCTCTCCAGTCCAACTATCCCAGGTACTATAAGAAAAATATGCAGGCAATAAGTCCAACTATCCCAGGTACTATAAGTGAAATATACAGGCAATAAGTCCAACTATCCCAGGTACTATAAGTGAAATATGCAGGCAATAAGTCCAACTATCTCAGGTACTATAAGTGAAATATGCAGGCAATAAGTCCAACTATCCCAGGTACTATAAGTGAAATATACAGGCAATAAGTCCAACTATCTCAGGTATTATAAGTGAAATATACAGGCAATAAGTCCAACTATCTCAGGTACTATAAGTGAAATATGCAGGCAATAAGTCCAACTATCTCAGGTACTATAAGTGAAATATACAGGCAATAAGTCCAACTATCCCAGGTACTATAAGTGAAATATACAGGCAATAAGTCCAACTATCTCAGGTACTATAAGTGAAATATACAGGCAATAAGTCCAACTATCCCAGGTACTATAAGTGAAATATACAGGCAATAAGTCCAACTATCTCAGGTATTATAAGTGAAATATACAGGCAATAAGTCCAACTATCTCAGGTACTATAAGTGAAATATACAGGCAATAAGTCCAACTATCCCAGGTACTATAAGTGAAATATACAGGCAATAAGTCCAACTATCTCAGGTACTATAAGTGAAATATACAGGCAATAAGTCCAACTATCCCAGGTACTATAAGTGAAATATACAGGCAATAAGTCCAACTATCTCAGGTATTATAAGTGAAATATACAGGCAATAAGTCCAACTATCCCAGGTACTATTAATATAAAAATTAGGTAAACCTAATAGCGGAGCTCCGATTTAATGGAATGAATCATTCATTCATTTATTCATTCGCTACCAATTATCAAAATTGTTGATAAATCAATTTATTAATCAAAAATGACCATAGATAAATAAAAGAAAACAAATAAATGAATTAATAAATAAATAAACCATTTAAATAATCATGGAAAGAAAATAACAAAAAAAAAAAAAAAAGAATGAGGGATAATTTTCTCTTTTTTTAAATCTTATTTTCTTTTCATGTTCAAATAATCAAATAATCCATGGAAATATTCAAATCTTTATGCATGCGACAACATTTTATCATACGCTAGAAATATACACAAAAATGCGAAAAAAATCCGACCGTATTTTTTTAGTAACAGTCAACTGGCTTCCATTATGTTGTTATGCATGGTAAAAATCGCACTTGTCAATTAAAACTGTTTGTCCAATGAAAAGTTAGAAAAGCACTAACATAGCTTCTTTGAGTTGTAAACAACCTGAAATCCCCGCTCGCTTTATCAGGCTCTTTTAGGTCTGAAAAAATGTTATAAAAATCGACAAAAACTTCGCTTTTCTGGCGAAATGTGTAATGAATGACTTATTGGCAATTCAGCTATTTAATACGGCTGTGCATTTTTAATTATCAAATGTGAATACTGCGTAACTCGTTAAAAAAATAGCTAGTACGTATGAACTTTTAGTCTATTTTATTTTATGAGTACTCTGCTGAAAACAAGCGTTTTATTGCAATTCAATAACAAATCAAAGAATTACAAGAATCAAATTAATAACAACAACAACAACAAAAACACATAAAGATCTCAGCGATGGAAAAATATCTTACAAAAAGAAGTGAACAGTTTGCAGGAATTATTGCAAACTGCTTGTGGATGGTAAAAAGAAATTATAACAAATGTAAACATACCAGCGTCATGTTTCTTGTCATGTACTCAGTACTGTCACTTTTCCACTGAAACTTTCGTCCTCAGTTTTGATTACAATAAGCTTGTTCATGTTTTCAGAATATTAAAAGTGAAAAAAAAACAAAAACATTTTCACCGCCTCTAAAAAGTTTACACAGTTCAACAGAGCGGCCGGCGTAGAGTATGGCTAGCTCGTGTTGCTCGATCACACATTGTGCTAAATTTGCATTTCCATCCACTCCCTGAACTGGCAGTCCTACTTTGTTGACGAACATCTTGTGTGAAAAGTCATTTTTCGTTGTGAATATTTGATAAATCTGCATTGATCCGAACGCTCTCCGTGTTCTGAATTGCCCGTAAAAAGTGATGATCATCTTCGTGACTCATGTTCGTGCTTCGTCTTGCTTTCACCTCTTTTGAAATGCTGCAAATGCACGGTATTTTTTTCTTTCTGTTTTTATGAACTTTTGGTCACCGTCGACTTTTTGTACTTTTAAAGGTAGATTAGTCGATAAGTAATTACTGAAAAACGCCATGAAGAATCCACGAAGAATACGAATTTTTTTACCAACTGACAAACTTGTCAAAATCCAGAAAATACATCTTGTAAAATCTCCCAACTTTGAATGACTTTTAAGTATCAAATAAAATTTTAACAGGTCTGCATGACTCCACATTTGAATAGTTAAAAGCATCGGTACGTGTCTTTTATCCAGTTTGTCAGTGACTAAATATTTTGAAGCTTTTCCAGCTTTGTCCATTGAATCGTAGTTCGATCTTTTTCATTTTCACGCGGCGGTCTTTGTTTCTCTTTCTCGGTCAAACCTCTTTTAGCCGCCAGCTTAGGCTTACCACTTTCTTGTTCTTTGTCCATTGTAGAAATATAGTTTGTTGAAAGTTTTCAGTAAACTGTAAAAAATTGATTGTGAATTTTGCTGTGCTCCTGGTTGTGCGAGATTAACAAATTTTGTCAAAGTTTTGGCGCCCATCTAAAATGGTCAGCGACTTTGCGTGCGCTGGGCACGGACGGACGACGGACGGACAAAAAAACCGCACGTCGGTCTTCCTGTGTCGGTCGACGAAAAATCAGCTCCATGGTTTACCATATTTTCTTAATTATGGTGCTCCGCTTGCGCGGGCCTTCGGCCCGCGCGGAGCTCCGCTATAAGTGAAATATACAGGCAATAAGTCCAACTATCCCAGGTACTATAAGTGAAATATACAGGCAATAAGTCCAACTATCTCAGGTACTATAAGTGAAATATACAGGCAATAAGTCCAACTATCCCAGGTACTATAAGTGAAATATACAGGCAATAAGTCCAACTATCCCAGGTACTATAAGTGAAATATACAGGCAATAAGTCCAACTATCTCAGGTATTATAAGTGAAATATACAGGCAATAAGTCCAACTATCTCAGGTACTATAAGTGAAATATGCAGGCAATAAGTCCAACTATCTCAGGTACTATAAGTGAAATATACAGGCAATAAGTCCAACTATCCCAGGTACTATAAGTGAAATATACATTAAGCAAAATATACAGGGAATAAGCCATTTGGGTTGGCTCATGGAAAATGTAGATTGAGCAAGCACTATATTTAGATAACTTGTGAGGAAGATGCACAATGGCCTCTTAACAACAACAAAATAAGAAAAAATTGTTTGTTAGAGCAACTAGCAGCATGTGTACTACAAAAAAAAGCCAAAACTACACTAGAAAATTGTGCCATTTTAATATGTACAAGATTAATTAAATCTGTAACTGCTTATGTAGGTCATCAGTTGTCTCAAAAATGCCATGTTTAACTATGGACATATAATCTCTGTAAATTCTTTGCTGTACAATTGAATGTTTTGACTGCAAAGCAATCAATGTCACTTACCCAAGAGAAGTCTCCGAACCACCATTTTTGGGTTGTTGAGTAGTTTTATCAAATGGGCACAATTTGTAGGTATATCTAGGGAAAAATGAAAATGCAATTGGATCAATAGCTACAATTTGGAGCAGATTGGATATACAAAGAAACATATCTTCAAGGTCCTTCAATTGACATCTGGTGTCACATAATTATCAACAACATTTTGCAAAAACAAACCAAAAAGGATGGTGCCTGCGCAGGCTCATTAATAATTATACTGTTTGACTTACTCTCTATCTGTGTATTCAAAGCATTGACCAGAAAGAGCCATAAACTCTTCATGTTCACCATAGTCCACTTCTAGCATCCTGTTTATATCACTATAATAATTGAACACAGAAATTATCAAGTTCATTCATTTATATATACAATTATTGACACAACCATTCATTCATTCCCCACTCATCCACTAATTCTTATATTTTTTACATACTTATTATATAAATATATGAAAAACAAACAAACAGACAGACAGACAGACAAAACGAAATAACAAAATTAGATTAATAATATTTTCACAGCAGCATATGGTATTCATAATGTCCTTGTCCCCTGGTAGCTAGACACAAGTACTGTAATAAATACTTGCATGGATTTAAACCAGGGATATTGATCTCCGTTCTCCTCTCGGCTCAGATAAGGAATGAATATAATCCAGACTGAGTGCGATTCATAGAGAAAGGGGCACTGTTTATATTTGAGGCCCTGGTCATTAAACTAGACGTCATGTATTTATAAACAAATTCCTGGCTCTGTGACCACCCTTGCTTCATTTTTTATGGACAATCAATTCAAAGGGGTAGAACAGTCATGATGACAAATGTATTGGTTGTTTTACAATAAACGCAGCCCCTTAGATTAATAGATGGCCAAGAAACAGAATCTTTCACCACCAACAAATTTTGTACTTGTCTTTAAATCGCTGTATGAATCTTTCACTTGAAAGAAAAAGTTGACATACATTCAGACATTTATGCACACTGACATGATCTTGAATGGTGATAATGACAGCATTATCTTACTTGATTTCTCTTTCAATATCTCTTTTTTCACTGTCAGCATCATTATAGACTTTTCTTGCTTGGTCAGCCGCTAAAATAAGTAATAAGTGAAAATTAAAAAAAACTATTAAATAAAATAATGGATGAAATACCAAACCAGGAGAGAGATGAATATAAAAAAATATATACAAACCACAACACTTTGAACATACACTTACTTAAAAAAATAATATGTTGTCAAAATAATGTCAATCATTTGCAAATGTGTTAGTGGTGGCCCAAAAAACCATAGACCATATATTAAAATTCATGACTGAAAATTGAGTTGATGTTATCAACAAACCAAATTGTCTTGACTTTTGTAAAATAATATTGATTTGCAGAGTATGCGAACTTTTTAAACAATGTTTTGTTTTTTTACTAAAGCTGTGAAGGTCTGCAAAGTGTATTCCCAAGAAAAGATGGTATATAGTGGTCCACATGGAAAGAAAAGCAATATTTACAATCAATTGAAAGCCAACAACAGAGGTTATAAAAACCTTACTACATCTGTGTTCAAGAAATACAACGAAAAAAATATTGCAAGGAATATTTTAAAGTATTGAATTAAGAAAATCATTTGTAATTGACTCCTTCGCGATGACAAACTATCCAACATGGCGGCTTTGTCAATTGTGTTGTCAATGTCAGTAATATGTGGCTCGCTTGAACTTGCTATCTTGTGAGAACTAGTTAGAACTTTCCTATCAATGGTAATAGATTCGCGGACCGGCCCGGTCCGAAAATCACGCTGAACATTATTTAGTGTGGGCCTACCACGAAAGGCATGTGCGTTTGTTATTAAGTCAGCATTCTAGGCTTGATTATCTTCATGTTTGAATGTACAATTATTTCAAATCACTCTAGCTCTCAAGTGAGCAAATTGGGCCAAAGCACGATGTCCAAGATATCCAAAAGAAAAGCGCTTGGCAGATTGGTTTAGTGTGACATCCCCATAGAAGCAATGCACATAATACCTACCGTAACCGTTGGCAAACGTACCCAGTTCTCGCGCAAAATTCCTATTTGAAGCGTAAAATTCAAAACTTGTGGTAATCCTAGACATGGTCTTCCACAGGAAGGCTTAAGGGGAGAATCAACTATTTAACTAACTTTTTAGATCATCAACCAGGATTATTGTTGGATAAATAAATAGATGGACAGCCACTAGGTTTGTGAATATATGGTTGCAGTGATTTCATTGTGATTACAAGCTACTAAGCTATACTCATTGGTCAAACATAATCCAACCAAAATCATCACCTTCAATTTTTGCTTTTGTTTCTTCATCATATTCTGGCATCTTCAGTTCAGCATCTATGGCATCTAACAAGTTACATTCACATTGTTAGATTAACAAGCAATCAATAGCCATGTTACCACAGGATTTATCCAATGGGAAAAATCAAATAATATATAAAATATTTCTTTTTCCAATGATAGACATAATACATTTATTTCTTGCACCATTTTCTTGCCACAATTTAAAATGCTCTTCTAGTTCTAGGTCTGGCGCATCTCATTCATTTGTTTGTAGGATGTTGAATTGATCTAACTAGTTAACTGATAGATAAATATCATGTATGATGAACCATTATTCTTCACAAGACATTATATTTACCATCACTTGCTGCTGATGGTGTCACTGGTGATGGTGGTACAGGCTCATTCTTGTCATCTTCTTCATCATCATCATCATCTTCATCACCTTCAACATCGGGTATATCAGGGTTATCATCGATGTCATCAACGGACGGAGGAATAGGAATTGGTGGTTCTGCAGGTGGAGCTAAATGTAATAAATCAATCAATCAATCAATCAGTCAGCAAATTAATCAGCAAATTAATCATTCACTCAATCAGTCAGTCAATCAGTCAATCAGTCAGTCAATCAATCATTCATTCAATCAGTCAGTCAGTCAGTCAGCCAATCAAATTCTCATGAATAAATCAGCCAATCATTCAATCAGTCATTTACTCAATCAATCCATCAGTCAATCCATCAGTCAATTGTGAGTCTGTCCCCTGGTAGCTAGACACAAGTACAGTAACCATTACTTGTGTGGATTTAAACCAGGGATACTTTACTCTCCTTTCTCTTCTCGGCTCAGATAAGGAATGAATATAATCCAGACTGAGAGCGATTCATAGAGAAAGGGTTCTTGCTGTTGAATTAAAACAAACAATCTTCTCCTAACCATATGTATTATTTTGTAGTAAGCTCAAATTGCTTGGCCCTATTTCATATAATCAAGCTGCCATGACAATATTATATCTTGTGGAATAGTTTAAGCAATTTAATATTGAGAGTTAATAAGGAATGAGTTAAGTCTCAACAATGTTTACATCCATTTTGTAGTAGCCCTAGTCCAACTTTAGTTAGAACAAATACACTGCATACAATAAAGCAACATTCACCTGCAGTGGGTGGAGTTTCATCATGCTTTTCTTCCTTTGGAGGTTCCTACAAAGCAAATTTCTAACATTGTTATACTGCAAGATTACATAATGAATTATCCATAAAAACATATTTGGTTTTGTTCATTTGTCTGACTGTTTTGTTTGTTTCTTTGTTTGTCTGACTGTTTGTTTATTTATTTGTCTGACTGTTTGTTAATTTATTTGTCTGACTGTTTGTTTGTTTCTTTGTTTGTCTGACTGTTTGTTTGTTTATTTCTCTGAGTGTTTGTTTGTTTATTTGTTTGACTGTTTGTATGCACAGTTAGATGTTTTTCAGATTCTGCTGTTCTCAGGTTTGAATACACCAAATACACAGTTCAGTGTAAAACCATCCAACAGTTTTGGTTTCATAATCATCAGAAGTAGACTGATGTAAATACCTCTTTTTCTTTGTATTTATCTTTAATAGTAGACCATAATTCCTGAATGAACATTGTCATGTCCACTTCTTCATACCCTTTAAGAAGTTCCTGAAGTCAAAATATTCAAGCATTTCTATCATTGTATACTGCACATCACTTTCAGTTAACTTATACAATTGTAAATGATTCGTCAATAAGTTTAAAGTGACCCAATTCACATTAGATTGAGTGAGCCAAACTGTTTTAAGTGATAAATCACACTAGTGTGCAGTAGGTACAGACTAAACTTGCAACTTGGACATCATAACTTAGTCCCATAACACCACACTCAAATATAGTCAATTCTTGTTGGACTATGTAGTCATAATTATAGAGATTAATCTTTAGTGGAATTTAAATAAATTGGCTCAAAGTGAGAAGGTCTGCAATAGTCACCATTAGTTGTAGTTTGGATGCATTTTTTTAATTGGAGAAAATGTTTGGTGTCTATAATCAACTGTATGATTGTGTAACGATAATACATTCACTTAGAACTAAAGAATACTTCTGTTTAGTTAAAATTAGATATCTATTGATAAATATTGTCCCCTGGTAGCTAGACACAAGTATAGTAACCAATACTTGCATGGATTTAAACCAGGGATATTGATCTCCGTTCTCCTCTCGGCTCAGATAAGGAATGAATATAATCCAGACTGAGTGCGATTCATAGAGAAAGGATCAAATTAAAAGTAATCTTAAATCAAATTAAGAACAGCAAATAAGTCTAGATCCAAACCCCATGGTCTCTCTTATAAGCATATAAAGAAAGTGATTGTTGGACAAACATCAATCAATAAAATTCTCTCTGCCCTAAAGATTTGCACACTGCTTTTAAGGTTAGAATTAAATTCTTTGAGGATGAAACAATTATTTTACAACTGATGACATCACAAAGAGATCACACAAAACACAGTGAATACAAACCTTAGCCTCTTCACCAGTATATTCCTTGTCAAGATGTTTTGTCTGCATAATCTCTGCAGCAGTTATACTACAAGAAACAAAACACAATGACATTTCATAGTTCTTTCCATATTCTAGAGTTTTTGTCTTACTAAACAAAAATGTATTTTCACTTACAAAGCATCATGGAATTCTACTGACCATGCACACTATTAAGCACAAGTTTACATGCAGGTTTCTTGTAGCAGAGTGAAATTTAAAATTCATAGCAATGGCGCCACAGATCGCAGCGATAACCTTGCTCATTTCAGTTTATTTAATGTCAGTTACTTCTAAATTTTGTTTCTGTGTCGTTTGTAACAAGGAGTGTTCGAAGCATAATTCAACTTTAGAAATGTGGAAAGCTATACAAATGATTTACCGGCATGTTTCAGAGTCACCTCGACGAGTGGAGTTATTTGTACAATAGCGATACTTCATGTTTATAAAAAAACAAATTGTTATGCTAATGTGCCAACCAGAACAACAATAATCTCTATTGAAATAATGGTCTGGTTAGCACATGGATAACATAGGCTTACATCAGCTGAAGTATCACTTTACATTCATCAAACCAAAAACCTCCTTGGCATATTTTTTTTTTCTAATATAATTCAAATGATAAATTAATATAGTGTCCACAGGTTAAGAACAATGATTTTGGTATTGGTTTCTGTTCCAGATTTAATATTAAAAAAAATACAATATTCATACTTTTTACTGTTATAAAACTGAAATATATAGAGTTTTGTTATGATCAAACTCTTGGACAAGAGAGTGTCGATTACAGTGTATATCAGTTAGGATGATAGGCAAGACACATGACAACATGAAATTACCCACTGTATGGGACAAAAAAGGTTATGAGAAAAAATACGAAGTAAAAATGATATGATCATAAATATGCTAATTCCAAGCCAGTTGATATTGAACATGAATTTTAGAGTAAAAGCGTATTTTTTATCAAAGCAAAAGTACTTCAGAACAGTAAACTAAGCACTAAAGAGAGAGTGAAATACATTCTCTTACTGGTTGGAAGCCTTGTTGAAAGTTCAAACCATTTTTTTTTTTAAGTTGAAGTTTGTGTTTTTGTAATTTTGTATTTAAATTATATTTGTTTAACTGGCACAAATATTTTATTTTAGAGCCTAGCCTACTTCTATGACATTAGCTAATAAAATATAATTGTTCAAATTACCCTAGAGCAATCCGATTGTTAAAATCTGTGGTGATAAGTTGTCTCAAATCGTGAGTGGGCTCCATTATATCCTTGGTCTAGTTTAACCATCAAGAGGTAAATTGATAGCTTATTGGATGCTCTTTTCAGCGCAATCATGTTCTAAATATACAACATTTGCACGAAACAAATAAAACAACCATAACCGCATTGGAAGGTAGATTCACGTAAAATGATCTTGATATCTTTGACAACACAAGAGTAAAAGCAACAGCTTCTCGAAGACACACGCCAGGAAAACATAGAAATCATGGAATCTACAAACGTCAAATTCCACAAAGCTTGAGACTTTACATGCACGCCTTAGAAGTCAATGTAAATTTACTAAGCCGAAAAAGCTTGAAAAGCAAGGCTCTAACGTTTGATAAACGCTTCGTTGTGACAAATAAAAAAAAACGCGCCCACAAATTTGGTTAGCGTACAGAGAATTCAGCGATGCTCACTTACAAGTACTAGTTTGCTTTTATTTGACTGGGAATTCATGTCAAGAATATAATTTTTTATAGTTTTAGTTTTCATTTTCAAATGAGAACATATCTTAAAATACCTGATCTGTTGTAAATCTAACTGTTCTAATTGTGTTTGTTACCTGCCACTGTTATCAGAGTCAAGGGTCCAAAATGCTGCTTCAGCTGCTGCCCTGTCTCTATCAGCAAGTATCTTTGCCTTTTTCTCTGTTGATACAAGTAGTAAAATAATTACAATTAAATTAATGTTTTTTTAAATAATTTTATATGTGAATGAAAAAATGAATAAATGTACGAACAAAGTCAAATGAATAAACAAATGTAAAAATAAATAAATGAACAAATGTGCTAATTGATTAAGTAATGAATGAATGAATGAATGAATGAATGAATGAATGAATGAATGAATGAATGAATGAATGAATGAATGAATGAATGAATGAACAAATTAATTAAGTAATGAAAAAATAAATGAATGAGCAAAGAAGAAATGAACAAGCACATATTCAATGAATGAACAAACAAACAAAACGTTTATTAACTAGGTGTATAATGTATGGTGTGGGACCATACCAAAATACCTTCCCATTCCTTTTCATGCTTGTCTTTCAGTTCTTTCTCGTCAGCTTCTGCTTCTTCTTTGTTCACTAAACACACAACAATACTTCATTGGATACTTGTTGCTTCTTTAACTTCTTTCAATTTTCCATGGATATTGGATAGGAGTCAGCATGGCCGAGTGGTCAGAGCATTGGTCTTGCAATCTGGCAGTCCTAGGTTTGATTCTCGCTCTGGCCAAATTGTATTTGTCTAGGTCCCAATTTGGTCAAAATATAACTATTTCTAAGCCATGCTATGTATATAGCCAACTGGTTTGTCTCCTAGCCAGTTGGGATTCTTAACAATATTACGTTTGAATTTATTAATATTCAGTTTCTGATTTGTTTCCCTAATTAGCTAAATACATTTTTTTTATGGAAGTAATTTTCAAAGTCAGAGTAGGATTGTAGTCTTGGAGCTTTCATTTTTGGTCATTGTCAAAACAATGAGATTGTTTCAGATTGAAGCATGGCAAGTTGCATAATTGATGTTAGAGTGGGATTGTTTATACAGTTAAATAATTTGTTAATTGTCCCCTGGTTAAAGCTCATAAGTCATAGCTGTAATAAATACTTATAGCAATTTGAACCAGGGATACTTTACTCTCCTTTCTCCTCTCGGCTCAGATAAGGAATGAATATAATCCAGACTGAGAGCGATTCATAGAGAAAGGGACACTGTTATCAAATAGGGGAAAATTAAACAAATTATAAAAAAATATGTTGCAATATGCAATAAAAAAATACCTCTCAACTCATCAACTTCCTTTGATTTAGTTTCAAGTTGATCTTTCAACTCTACAAGCTTTTGCTGAAAGAGCAATCAAATGGCAAAAAAATATTATAATTTCATCTGCCAATTTATCAGAGCAAATATATATGCAAACAAACCTTTCTTTCTTCTTTTTTCTGTTTTCCTTGTTCAGTAAATTCTTCTTTTTTAGCTAAACCCTGAAGATGGCAAAGAAGAGTTCAACAAGCAGTCCTTACTAACAAGACCCCACAAAACAGATTAATAATATTGTAATTTTCATCCTTGGTAAGGGAAACACAAATCATTATTTCATTCACTAATTCTACTGATATATTAAAATGAATTGATGAATTATTTATGGTTGATAAAGTTACCAACCTGCTTTGCAAGTTCAATATCTTGACGTCTCTTTTCATATTCTAATTTATACAATTCTCTACATAACAATCAAATGGTTCATTAGTAATTCACTGAACATTAGTATTGTGGAAAATGTTGTTCTTACAGAAGCAATCTCATCAAAAATAAATCAATAAATCAAGTCCAATGACCATCCAGTCAATGACATTTTCAACAGCATAAACAAAATTGAAAGAGTTGACGTGGAAAAGCCTTGATGGAAATATGAAAAGTGTTGTTTGATTATACTCAACATAATTATGTACATTGGACAGCTTTCTTTGACTTGAATACTTGTAGATTAAATAATATCACTGTTCCAGAATGCATCCTGGGTGAGATGATTTTTATAATGACTTACTTGCAATTATTGGGACAGTTTGCTTTGCCTTCATATTCATCAGAAGCATCACAACAATCTAGAAGATATCAACAAATAACAATATAATAAATCTGAGACCTTTTGTGTGAACCTTATTCAGTATGTTATGTTCAAAGACTGGACCCCTTTGTTGAAAAATATGCAGTCAATCCCTGCATGTGGCTACTGTCATGCTGAAAGATGTTGAAGATGGAGAGGCCATATGAGAATTTTTTTTTTCACTTCATTTCAGTATTGTTTGATTTGGGTATCTACAGAAAGAATGTAATATAAGGATTTACACTTGAGGGAGTATTATATTCCCCCTCGCAAACAATGATATTTTGCTCTCTCTAAAGAGGGTATTTTGTAGCTCTCCCATTGGAGATTATAACTATTACCAATTATAGTTTGATGTCCAAATGATGGCCAAACTCAAAGTGATTGAAGACAAATAGTTGCATAAATAACCAATATATTTTGCAGTAAATTGTTGGGTTCACTTACCACAGAGACCATCATTGACTCTGGATGATGGTATATTTTGAGGTTTAAAACCAGCATTTGTGCAGTGAAAGAAACCATTAGGACAGGCTGCAGTACCTGTACATAGCAATAAAACAGTTGAGGTAACAATAACCTGTCTACCTCCACATGGGTGGCTTGGTTAGATGGGAGTTGCCCTATTGCATTATAACAGCAATAAAACAGTTGAGATAACAATAACCTGGCTACCTCCACATGGGTGGCTTGGTTAGAAGGGAGTTGCCCTATTGCATTATAACAGCAATAAAACAGTCGAGATAACAATAACCTGGCTACCTCCACATGGGTGGCTTGGTTAGAAGGGAGTTGCCCTATTGCATTATAACAGCAATAAAACAGTTGAGATAACTACGGTGGCTCCAAAGGGACATGGTGATATACCTGCATTTGTCGAGATAAATATCGAGTTAGAAAACAAAAATGCGAGATAGCAAAAATGCGAGATACAAAAATGCGAGATAACAAAAATGCGAGATACAAAAATACGAGATAGCAAAAATGCGAGATAGCAAAAATGCGAAATACAAAAATGCGAGATAGCAAAAATGCGAGATAGCAAAAATGCGAGATACCAAAAATGCGAGTTAACAAAAATGTGAGATAGCAAAAATACGAGATAGCGAAAGTGCGAGTTAGCAAAAATACGAGATAGCAAAAATGTGAGATAGCAAAAATGCGAGATAGAAAAATGCGAGATACCAAAATTGCGAGATAGCAAAAATGCGAGATAGCAAAAAATGACAAAAGTGCCAACCGCAGGAAGCCCAAACGAGGAGTCTTGCATCGTTTGCAGCGAGTACTGAGGTGAGTTTTATCGATTTTTATTGCATTTCTATGGGATTTTATTTTCCTTCTTTTGAATAATTGACACATTCAATTATTTTCACATCCGCCATGATGAAACGTCCGTGGCCACAACTTTGTTCCAGTCTCGCTCGACTATTTTTGTTATCTCGCATTTTTGCTATCTCGCATTTTTCTATCTCGCAGTTGTTATCTTGCATTTTTGCTATCTCGCATTTTTTCAATCTCGCATTTTTGTTATCTCGCATTTTTGTTATTTCGCATTTTTGGTATCTCGCATTTTTCTATCTCGTATTGTTGGTATCTCGCATTTTTGGTATCTCGTATTTTTGCTATCTCGCATTTTTTGTATCTCGCAATTTTGCTAACTCGCATTTTTTATCTCGTATTTTTCTATCTCGCATTTTTGCTATCTCGCATTTTTTCTATCTCGCATTTTTGCTAACTCGCATTTTTGCTATTTATCTCGCATTTTTGTTTTCTAACTCGATATTTATCTCGACAAATGCAGGCATATCACAATGTCCCTTTGGAGCCACCGTAGATAACAATAACCTGGCTACCTCCACATGGGTGGCTTGGTTAGAAGGGAGTTGCCCTATTGCATTATAACAGCAATAAAACAGTTGAGATAACAATAACCTGGCTACCTCCACGTGGGTGGCTTGGTTAGAAGGGAGTTGCCCTATTGCATTATAACAGCAATAAAACAGTTAAGATAACAATAACCTGGCTACCTAACCTCAAAAGACTTTAAATGACTTACCAGGTTCATCAGACCCATCTTTACAATCACAATAATCATCATTAACACTACTAAACAGTATTGTTTGTGAACCATCTAAACATGTAAAATCTTTTGAACTATCATATAATGGCAACTCTGAAATAAAGGAAGAAATTCAGATTTAGAATTTAAAAAGTTTGTTAGACATATTGTCCAGTTACAAAATGGAGTGCTTTTTCTTGAAGGACCTTTAATCATTCTTAGTCAATGATGATAAAATACAAAGAGAAATGTTCTGTGCCACAAAATATGACATAATACAGTTTTGTACTGCACACACTAAATGTGTGCAACAGTATTTACTATTTAGTTGTAAATAGCACACACACAAAAAAAATAGAATTAGCATAAAATATCATTATTTAGTGGTATTTTTGTTGCATACTTTTAGTGTGTACACTCTATCAGTCAATTAGTCTATGTGCATCCAGAAAACCAAGCTAAGTAAAATCAACTAATTAAATTAATCAGGGGGTGCACATCTAGTGCTATGGGGAGACACCCACCAATCTCCAAGCCAATACATCATAATGGAGATAAGATGAATATTAAACTCAGGCTATATTATAAGAGATATCACAGAAATTGCCACAATGAGTCACTCAAAACTTAGTACAACATTACATTTGTCAATACATGATAGTTGCTGCGCGCAAAGCAAATGGTGAAACTATTCCAGATGGTAACCCTGTGCAATTATGGACATGCTGGTCTAGGCTGTATCTACATTAATATAAAAATTAGGTAAACCTAATAGCGGAGCTCCGATTTAATGAAATGAATTATTTATTCAATCATTCATTCTTTCATTTGTTCATTCACTACGATTTATCAAATTCTTGATCAATTGTTTTTTTTTGTTTTTTTTTTTGCTATTTTCTTTTCTTTTCATGATCAAATAATCATATAATCAATTGAAATACACAAATCTTTATGCATTTTATAATACGCAAAAATGGGAAAAAATATGTTGTTATGGATGGTAAAAATAGCACTTGTCAATTAAAATTGATTGTCCAATGAGAAGTTAGAAAAGCACTATCATGGCTTCTTTGAGTTGTAAACAAATCCCCCCGCGCTTCTCGCTTTACGTTATTTCACGTTTGAAAAAAACTGTTATAACAATCGACAAAAAATTCACTTTTCTGGTGAAATGTGTAATGAATCACTTATTGGTAATCTAGCTATCTAAAACGGTTGTGAATTTTTAATTATCAAATTTGAATACTGCGTAATTACAAAATAGCTAGTATGAAGTTTTGAAATTTTAACTTGCAGATGAGTACACTGACGAATTCACACAAGCGTTTCATTTTCAATAACAAATCAAAGAATTACAAGAATCAAATTTAAAAAACCCACACACATAAATATATCAACGATGGATAAATACCTTACAAAAACAAGTAAACATAATTATGGCAAACTGCTTTCATGTGGATGGTATAAAAAGAAATTCATTAAAGATCGTCAAAAAAGGTAAACATACCGACGCCACGTTTGTTGTCCTGTACTGTCACTTTGCCACTGAACTTTTCGTCCTCAGTTCTGATTGCAATAAGCTTGTTCATGTATTTAGAATTTTGAAAATTGGCAAAAAATATTTTCACCGCCTCTAAAAGGTTCACACAGTTCAACTGAACGGCGATGGCAAGCTTGCGTTGGTCGATCACACATTGTGCTAAAATTTGCATTTTCATTCCTTCCCTGAACTGGCAGTCCTACTTTGTTGACAAACATCTTGTATGAAAATGTTTTTGTTGTGAATAGTTAATAAATCTGTATTGATCCTAAAGCTCTCCGTGTTATGAATTGCTTGTAAAAAAATTGATGAATGAACAGTGTGAAGTTATCTTCGTGAGTCGTCTTCGCGAGGTCTTGCTTTTTATCTGTTTTGAATTGCTGCAAATGCAGCGCATATTTGTTTTGTTTTCATGAACGTTTTGTCGCCGTTGATTTTACTTTTAAAAGTAGATTAGTCCATCAGTAATGATTGAAAAACGCCACGAAGAATACACGAAGAATACGGCCTTTTTTACTACCATCTGACAAACTTGCCGTCAAATAAACTCTTCCAGAAAATACAACTTGTAAAATCTTCAGTTTTGAATAACTACTGAATGAAGTATCAAATAAAATTTTAACAGCTCAGCCTCTGCATGACTTTACATTTGAATAGTTAAAAACAGCGCCACGAGCGAATTTTAGCCATTTCAGTGACCTGAATATTTTGAAGCTTTTCATCAATGAATCGTAGATATTTTTCTTTTTCACGCCGCGGCCTTTGTATCCCTTTCGCAGTCAAACCTCTTCAAGCCGTCAGCTTAGCTTTACAATTTTCATACTCTTTGTCCAATGCAGAAATACATTTTGTAGAAAAATGTCAGTAAACTGCAAAAAAATTGATTGTTTTGCGCCGACTGAAACGGGTCAGCGACTTTGCGCGGCAGTACACGGACGGACGCCGGACGTTGTACGGAATTTGGAATTCCGGGCTTCCTGTGGTCGATCTGAAATGAGCTCGATGGTTTACCATATTTTCTTAATTATGGTGCTCCGCTTGCGCGGGCCTTCGGCCCGCGCGGAGCTCCGCTATCAATGTCCATTCGGTCTATGCATGTGTTAGTGGTGGTTTTTTGCAAGGACAGTACACTTTTCCAGTGGCTTATCTTATACACGCTATATCGCATGTCTCAACCCATGTGGGTTTCTCTTGCTCAACAGTATTCTTTTATTTATACCAAGAACTCATGCATAATTCAACTTTATTTGTCGCTGGAAGCATTCATCAAAGTCATGATTGTATTTAGCGACCTATCCCAGGGACAATTTACAAATCTTTCAGCGTTTTTGTGTGCTCAACCATGTCCTATTATTCAATCAAATGTTGGAACCATCAATCAGATTTTAACCAAAGGTGACAGGATGTACTTGAATGCTTTTGAAAATGGTCTCATCCCAGATTCAGAGACGATTTCCCTCGGCCATCTGCCTAATCGCGCTCACTGGGTTTCAATGCATAAATCGCCTGTAATTAAAGTTGTTTCACAACAAACAAATGCCAAATCACCTCTTTAGGTTACAGATATTGACCAGTCACCAGTCAAATTTTAGGTGGTTCCTCTTTAATTATTTCTTAGAAAGCAATCTTAATTTAGTCTAGAGTTTCTTTGATGTGCGATTTTTCTGTATTCAAAGTTATATAAAACAGTTCATTGTTCTTGTTTTCTGGGGTAAAATCACAATATATTTGATTGATGTTAATAAACTTTCAAATTGATTACAGCAATTATATTGTTGATCTTATAAGTTTACGGAAATAGCAGTTATTATATGACATCTACACTGTACTTTCTGCGCAAACAAGCTCCTCTTTATCAAAGCTCGCAGCAATTCACTTATCTAAAATATCGACTAATTGTAAAGAATAACACATAGCACTTTCAAATTGGCGCAAAAGTACAAAGAGCCTCACGGACGGTACTAATTGTTCAAAAATGCAAAAGATTCTAGACATTTTAGTAGGGAACACTTTCTAACGTTTCTGTTCGTTTTTATTTGTCTTGAGTGGTTTGTTGAGATTTGCACGCATAAAATGCATAATTTCATTGTCCAAATAATGTATTTGTATATATATGAGCAAACATGTACATCTATGGAGAGCATAATTGAGAAAATGTAAAAAAAAAGTTATCGAACAATGAAAGGATTCATTTAGTTTTATTGTTCAAGTGTTTATTGAACTATGCGACAAACTTCAAAAGGTTCAATAGGAAATGTGAATTTTTATAGAATTCACAAAAACCCTAAAAACTGTGTAAAACTTTGCATCTGAAAATCCAGACAACCAAATATTTTGTTTATCATGATATCTATGAATTATTCACCAAAATTGAGAAGTTTTTCAATCGGTGCAAATTTCGCCGGGAGAAGTAGTGATTTATTTTATTCTTTAAATATGCAAAAACATACAAAATACTTTGCAACTTAACACGCAAAGTGTAGATATACTTACTTGTGAGAGAAACACCTCGTATACTTGTAGAAGAATCGCTTAAGGAGAAAAAATAAGAAAGAAAGAGGAGAGCCAGGGAAAGGTCCTTAGTCGCCGCCATCTTGGTTCCACGTGTCTGTCGGAGGAGAGCTGGTTTACTCGGAGACAAATCGGAAAGCTCCGACGAGAGCTCCGACAGCTCCCAGCTCCCAGAACCCTGCTCAACTGGAAGAAGAAGACGAAGAAGAAGAAGAAGAAGAAGAAGAAGAAAAAAGTCCAGAAATTTTATTAAAGAAGTATTTGTTTTATTTAACTTGTCTTGAAAGGTTTATTGAGATTTGTACTTCTACAGTTGCAAATCATTAAATACCATAATTTATCTTGGAAAAGTGTGAAACAGGCAGGACATCTACGAAAGCTGTAACAAAGCGTTTATTCTCATAAATGAACATTCATGCGCTGTGCAAATTATATGTATAACCATGTAGCACAATATTATTAAAGTGAAGTGCAGTGAACTGCAATGTACTAAAATGTGTTATATGATATGTAATAAAAAAATATAATAAAACCCATCAAAAGTCCAGGGTTTTTTATGTGTAGCCCCCCCCCCCCCCCCCCCCCCCTCCTGTTAACTGTCTGGTTACGCCCCTGGGTCCCCCTCCTTAAAAAAATCCTGAAATCAAAAAAATGTTTCTGCTTTCCAATACATTCCTTTCGAATTTGGCGGCAAATTACCGCTGCAGCTTAGAATACAGGCTCAACTTCTTCGAAGTGATCCAAAATGGTGTGATGCGTGTCAATTCTTTTTTTCCTTCAGACTGCATTTTAGTGCTTAAATTCACCATGAATTGACTTCATAAATACACGAACGCATTTGAAAAACATCATGCTAAGGATAAGTGCAATTGAAAAGGTACAAATAGCGAGCAAACCGAGTTAAATTTGCTTTCATATTTAAGTCATCTCGAGGCTACGATCATTTTGACGTTTGATTTGTTTTGCTTTTTTTGTTTTCACAAGAAGTACAAACTTCATCGATTGATGGGGGATATTCATTGTTTATAGAAGTTGGATTTTTTTGTTTGTTTGGTAAGGTTCTTCATTTAATAGATAAAATCGTAATTCGACAAATAGTTTTGTCCAAATTTTTGTCGGTCTATTTAGTTCGCTCGAAGGAGCAGATCTTTGCAGATCTGCCAAGTCATATCGACTATACAATGTGAACTACTGTGAATTTTTCATTGTTTCTTTGAACGTTTCATTCGGGAAATTAAAAAAACAGTAGAATTGCAAACTGGAAAAAAAATGATGAGCTAAGCATGATATTAGCAAACATTTTCGAGGGTGGATTCGACCTGCATAAAATGATAGACTGCTTTGCTCATGCTTTATTATATCTTTTTGTCAACATTAATGATATTTCAAGAACGAATGTTAAATGCGAGCAATTTTCAACACTTCCTGAACGATTGCATGCATCAGATTATTATAATTTAATTCTGGATAAGTAACTTGTTAATTTATCTTGTTATTTTTCATTTCAGAAAGCACTATGGTATTAATAAAGCTATCAGGAAAAAAGGACATCCACACAAGATAGTTCATTAAGTAAGCATAATGGCTTCAAGCAAAGAAAATGGTGCTGATGAAGAAAACAATGCAACTTCTGATTATTACAAACACCAACATAATGCTTGTACTAAAACACCTGGGCCCATAAGACCTGGTCAGTTTTATAGCACACACATTCAAAAAACTTGTGAACAATTTGACAGAGAAGAGGATAATTTTGATGATCGTTTTATGGAGCAAGTCTATAAGGAAAGAGACACTTCTGATGGCTGGGATAGATATTTAGACATCTTACAACAACATTTGCAAAGTAACAATGCTGAAAAGGCAACAAACAGCAAAAATACTGATGTTTTGATTGGCATGGATAGAGGTGAAATTGATTGTGGTGATACAGATGATAGTGATAAGGTTGTAAATTGGCAAGATCTTTGGTCAGATAGAAAGGCAACGTCTTTGAATTTAGGCCTTTCAAGTGATGCACATCATTATGCTAGTCAGCAAAAGATGAAAAGCTCATGTTGTAGTGCTCATCAATCAAGTCATGATAAGGGTGCAGTTTCTCACGAGAAAGGGGTAAAATCTGAGAAATATAAAGAAATAGATGGACAAAGAGATGTTCACTATTTTAGAAATGGGAAGTGTTATTATGGGAATCCTAATGAACACACTGATAAAGCTACAAAACAGAAAAAAGTCAACACTGGTTTGGATCCGTCTGAATTGCAGTTTTACAGTAACTTGAGGGCATACTTTGCAGCAGCTGAGGAAAATATACAAAAAATTCCTAGTAAAGCTAAATCACCAGAAAATTCTTCTTGCAAGCAAGAAAGGACTACCAGTATGCAGAATTTGTCAAATCATAACAAAAGAAAGGCTCCATTGCCAAATCATCTTCACACCAAACAAAATGAAAATGTTTCCAAAGACACAATAGAAGAATTTTTGCCTTCAGGAATAGATAATGTTATTCAGTCTGCAAATATTGCAAATGGAGGTTTGGGACAATCATCTTTGTCAAAATCAACAGAACAAATCAACAAACTGAGCAGTAAAGAAGAGAATGGTGGAACATGTTTGAGAAAAAAACAAAATCAGACAAGTCAAAACATGGAAAGTAGTCCCATGGCATCATGCGAGGAGTCCCTGTCTAATGAACATAAATGCTGTTACCTTTCGTCACACAGTAGAAACAAAGAAAATTATAAACAAAATGAGAATTGCTGTCAAAAGGAAGAAGTCATTGGAACTACAACTCAAAAGTTTAATTCTGATAAAGCGTCTGAAGAAAGCACAACCAACAAAGAAAAACCAGCATTTATCAGAGTTACAAAGATGTATTCATCCAACCAAAAAGATGAGAGTGTGTTATCAGGCATAAATCCCTGTTCATCTACCCAAGAGAAGTCAGCAGATAATACAAGTGCTACATGTGAAACTGTCATTTGTACTCCTGAGAAGAACAGTGTTCATGATGCATCGCTATCATCACCAATTGATGATAAACTGAAATCAAAATCTGGCTTGTCACATGTTGACAGTTGCTACAGTGCATGCCATCAAGAAACACAAACAAGTCCACCAGTAAATATGAGGGAACATAGTCCACAAACTTTTCAATCAGAAACAAGTACCAATGTAAAGAAGACTACAAACTCTAGCCACAATAAAAACCAAAGCTCAACACAAAGCAAAAAAGAATCTTTTGTCAAAGCTAAAGATGAACCACAAAAAGAAGAGGTTTCTAAGAGTTCTTCATCTAAACAAGAAGAAGTCAACTCACAGGATGGTTTTAGAAGGACCAAAAAGTCACAGAGAACCACTAATCCTTCCTTACACTCCTCATACAGATCAGCATCAACATCAAAGCTACAGAGAGACAGGAAACTAAGACACAAAATTTCAGAGTCTGGCAACGAGAGACATGTGCCAGAAATTGGAAGGTTTGCCAGAATGTCCAAAGATGAGATGATTGGAAGAATATCAGCCAATGAAGCTTTTGAATCTTTGGTGAAGAGATTTCTTTATTCAGGTATCATATATACATTACACAAAGTGTCCATTCCAACTATTTTCATTGAAATGCACCCCCCCCCCCCCCCCCCTGAAGCTAAAAACCTTGAATGTCTAAAACCGAGCATTTTGGTGGACGTCAATCAAAAAGCAGACAAAGTGTGTGATGGATTGTCGTGTTTGTTTCACAGTGAACACTTTGTCAGCTTTTTGATTGACATCCACCACTTGTCAATCACTCAGGATTTAGATAATTTATCAGAAAACTTAGTCAATCAGAATACAATATCCTGGTTGGCTAAGCTCTTGGATATCCAGGCTGTCATTGATAGAATCATTTCTCTAAGGTACTGTTTTATATATTAAATTACAGATTTTACATGATAAACAATGACTGTTGGTTATGCTTATGTTCACAGTGAAAGAGATCTCTATCAAAGGTTTCTATGGTCTCCTATGGGTTCTTTACTACAGCATCTTGATCATTGCAATCATCCTTCTCAGGTGAGGGAAGTAACTAGGACATCAGCATTTGAGTGTGTGCAAAAAAATCCTGTCAGAATGTTGGTCTAACACCTTAGAGGTGGTTCGGATAGCTGGCAATTGGGATGTAGCATGTAATCCTTTGGTCATAGGATGTAACATCTTAAGGTTGTACCGGACCCTTGCTACTGCGCATCCAGCTCGCGCATGTGTATTTAAATAAAATTTCCTGCGCAGCTAAATTGAAACCGTATGTTAGAGGCAAAATTTGGCCATTTGCGGACTTTTCACTCAAAATTAACTTTGAAACGCTTTATATGGACCTAAATAGAAGTTAGTGCCCATGCTTTCCCGGCCAAAACATGGAAATTACAACAATTTTCGTGTGTTTTTAGCTTATAGCTCCCAAAATAACACGGGGACCCCCATTTTTTTCTTTTTCATTCGATTCTACATATTTTATTCTTTAGATAAAGAGAGAAAACAAAGAAGTTCATTTACCAATTTTCTCAAATTTCAACATTTTTACTCCCGCACGAAAATATAATTTTTTCGAATACAAGGAATGTTGCTTTCTACAATTTATTTTTTACACTACTTATCAAATATTGGATGGATTTTTTATCTTGATATATTTTCTAAACTCGATACCTATAGTTCAAAACAGTTTTTTGCTTTTCTTCTATAAATGGATGGGAGTGATTTGAATTTATTGATTGAGGTAGATTTTCTGTAAAAACGTGCGAAAAACTGAAAAATTGCACTTTTTGACTTCTTATACCTCGAAAACCAATACGGTGGCCACATATTTTTTTTCCAGTATTCGAATACCCCAACAATAATCTTCAAATGACAGAATTTAAAAAAAAATTCATTGACAATTTCTGAAGATCCGGTACTACCTTAAAAATCACCTATTAAAACCACTTCTAGGACGTTAGGTGCAGTTTAGAAGTGGAATCTAACATAAGCTAAATAGAATTCAAACAAAAGATAATTAGGTGTTCTTCCTTGATGTAATTAAATGTGACGCATGAGAAATTCTACTTATTCACTAGGTCATATTGTACCATTATGGTACAATATGACCTAGTGAATAAGTAGAATTTTTCATGCATCACATTTAATTACATTGTAGTATACCATATTGTACTGCATTGTACCATAGTATACCATATTGTACTGTATTGTACCATAGTATACCATATTGTACTGTATTGTACCATAGTATACCATATTGTACTGTATTGTACCATAGTATACCATATTGTACTGTATTGTACCATAGTATACCATATTGTACCGTATTGTACCATAGTATACCATATTGTACTGTATTGTACCATAGTATACCATATTGTACTGTATTGTACCATAGTATACCATATTGTACTGTATTGTACCATAGTATACCATATTGTACCGTATTGTACCATAGTATACCATATTGTACTGTATTGTACCATAGTATACCATATTGTACTGTATTGTACCATATTGTACCGTATTATACCATAGTATACCATATTGTACCATAGTAATTATGTATACCATATTGTACCATATTGTACCATTGTACACCTTATTGCACCATATTGTACCATTGTATACCTTATTGCACCATATTGTACCATATTGTACCGTATTGTACCATATTGTACCATATTGTACCGTATTGTACCATTGTATACCTTATTGCACCTTATTGTACCATATTGTACCATATTGTACCATATTGTACCATTGTATACCATATTGTACCATTGTATACCATATTGTACCATTGTATACCATATTGTACCATAGTGTACCATATTGTACCGAATTGTACCATATTGTACCATATTGTACCATATTGTACCATTGTATACCATATTGTACCATTATAATCTGTGCTTTTGAAAAGGGCTGTGTGACAGAGATACCAATGCACAGCCAATAAAATGTAATTAGTCTTTGAACAATAATTATGTTGTGATATAAATAGTACAATGTAATGTACATCTGGAGTATTGAAAAAAATGGGCAATTTTGTTTTAGTTTATGTGTTTTTGGCAAAGCTGTTGTCTTGTATCTGTATGGTCATATGATTACATGGGATGTTACTGTGAAGGTCATAAACAAGCTTTGGCTTGGTAAGTATTATCTACACAAGATGTTGAATTGGTTTTCAAGCAAAAAGACTTGAATGAAAGAAACTTGTCGATAAATAAGATAGTTGTAAACAATGTGTAATTTGGACTCTGCAAAGCAATAATGGCCAATGTTTTGGGATGTTTACTTAATCCTTCATCTAAGTAATATGGAAAAACAAGAAAGGAGGTGAATAAATGGTGACAAAAAAATAAAGCGACTAATGAGAGAAAAGAAAGTGTTGAAACAAAGCTATAATACTAAACTACATTAAAAAAGTAATAAATAAGAAAGTTAAATGTGACTATTAAAAAGCAAAGTGTTTAGTAATCCTGTGAGGATTGAAAGTGCCAAGTGAATAAATTTAATTCATTTCAATGGTTTTGCGGGTTTCTTGTGAATGTACTCTATGACGTTCCACTATTGTATTGTATTTTTTTTTTTTTTTCAATCTACTTTATTTTATTCCAGTTAAATTATCCATAATGCACCGGTATAACTCAGTTAAGGAGTTTATAAGGGTAAAGATTTATGGCCCCAAAAGAGAAGCCCAAACATACAACCTACCAAACACCGGCGAAGAAGCTGTACAGCAGTTACTTGTCAGACAGGGACCAGACAATAACCCATACAGGTACAATATAGCACAGTTCTAGGGAGGGGAGGGAGAAGCTGTACAACAGTTACTTGTCAGACAGGGACCAGACAATAACCCATTCAGCTACAATATAGCACAGTTCTTGGGAGGGGAGGGAGAAGCTGTGCAGCAGTTACTTGTCAGACAGGGACCAGACAATAACCCATACAGGTACAATATAGCACAGTTCTTGGGAGGGGAGGGAGAAGCTGTACAGCAGTTACTTGTCAGAAAGGAACCAGACAATAACCCATACAGGTACAATATAGCACAGACCAAGGGAGGGGAGGGAGAAGCTGTACAGCAGTTTCTTGTCAGACAGGGACCAGACAATAACACATACAGGTACAATATAGCACAGTTTTAGGGAGGGGAGGGAGAAGCTGTACAGCAGTTACTTGTCAGACAGGGACCAGACAATAACCCATACAGGTACAATATAGCACAGTTCTTGGGAGGGGAGGGAGAGGCTGTACAGCAGTTACTTGTCAGACAGGGACCAGACAATAACCCATACAGGTACAATATAGCACAGTTCTAGGGAGGGGAGAGAGACGTTGTACAGCTGTTACTTGTCAAACAGGGACCAGACAATAACCCATACAGGTACAATATAGCACAGACCAAGGGAGGGGAGGGAGAAGCTGTACAGCAGTTACTTGTCAGACAGGGACCAGACAATAACACATACAGGTACAATATAGCACAGTTCTAGGGAGGGGAGGGAGAAGCTGTACAGCAGTTACTTGTCAGACAGGGACCAGACAATAACCCATACAGGTACAATATAGCACAGACCTAGGGAGGGGAGGGAGAGGCTGAGGGAGGGGACAAGACAATATGTCAATGTCAAATAGCATGTTCTGATTGGTTTTCAAGCCATATAGATGGTACAAAGTTTTTTTGGATAATTTATAGGATTCTTGGAGTGCCTAGAGATGCAAGTGATGAAGATATCAGAAAACAGTACCGTAAATTTGCTGTCTTAGTTCATCCAGACAAGGTAGAGCAGCACACCAAGGTGTGCTCACCTGAAGACAAATCAATGAATCAAATCAAACTCTCCCTTAACAAACACACTGATTAATACCAGCCTGATTAATAAGAGCCAAAACTTTTGATGTTGCACGCTCTTTCTGTTATTGACATAAATTTATATAATCATAATAAGTTCTCTTTTTAAAATCGATGTGCATGCATGGGTGAGTGAATACATGTAGACTGAATGAATGGATGAATGAGTGAGTGAGTTAGTGAATGGATGGATGGATGAATGGCTGGATGAGTGAGTGAGTGAATGGATGGATGAATGGATGGATGAATGAATGGATGAGTGAATGGATGAATGGATGGATGAGTGAATGGATAAATGGATGGATGAGTGAGTGAATGAATGAATTAATGAATGGATGGATTGACAAGTGAATGAATGGATGGATGATATAATGAATGAATTAATGAATGGATGGATGGATTGACAAGTGAATTAGTGAATGGATGGATGAGTGAATGAATGAATTAATGAATTAATGAATGGATTAAAAAGTGAATGAATGAATGGATGGATAAGTGAATTAATGAATGGATGGATGGACGAGTGAGTGAATGAATGGGTGAATGAATGAATGATTGGACAGACGAGTGGGTGAATGAGTGGATGAATGAATGGACAGATGAGTGAATGAATGAATGGATGGATGATTAAATGAATCGATGGACGAATGAACAAATAAATGAATGGGTGTAGACTGGATAAATCAAGACAGAGTGGATGAATAAGAATGAATAAAGTGATTACCATATTTATGATTTAAGGAAAACCAAACTTGGATTTTTTCAAATAATTGATCTTTTTCTGTGATGGTTTGTTTTGTTTATTTCAGAATAAACACCTACATTCTGACAAAGCTTTTCAAATTCTTTCAAGTGCTTATGAAGTTTTAGGGGATGTGGTGAGTTTTATTAAACCTCGGCTACGAATGTTTTGTGATGTTTTGCTATAACAATTTTAATATGCAATTGCCTTTAGTCAGCTTTTGGGGAAAATAGGAAATTTTTCAAGGAAAGCATAAATTGTATAACAACCACATTTTATTTTAATTATTGATTAAGTGATTCAGTGATTTGTACATGTATAAGTTGCAATATTTATTTTCACTTTTTTCAGGAAAAACGCAAAGAGTATGATAGAGAACTTGCCAGGAGAGAACAAGTGAAAGAAAACCCTGGTTTTATGGTGAGAAAATGTTTGTGATCATTATAAAGATTATTCAGTGAGATAGTGACTTGTTGTTACAAGCTTGCCTTCAGGTTACTAGATTTGATATTTAATCGTATCCATCTACAGTAGTTGTGTACACAGCCTTTTGAAAAGTTGAGTCATGATTGTTTTGTTTTAGAAAAACCCAGAAGACTACACTAATCCTGAGGAGTTCTTTGCTGACTTTATGAAACAAATGGATGAGGTGAGATATTGATGATGATTGTGATAATGACAAGGTGATGATGATTATGGTGATGATGATTATGGTGATAATGATTATGGTGATGATGATTGTGATGATGATTATGGTGATGATGATTGTGATGATGATTGTGGTGATAATGATTGTGGTGATGATGATTGTGGTGATAATGACAAGGTGATGATGATTATGGTGATGATGATTATGGTGATGATGATTATGGTGATGATGATTATGGTGATGATTGTGGTGATGATGATTGTGGTGATGATGATTATGGTGATAGTGATTGTGGTGATGATGATTGTGGTGATGATGATTATGGTGATGATGATTGTGGTGATGATGATTATGGTGATGATTGTGGTGATGATGATTGTGGTGATGATGATTATGGTGATAATGATTATGGTGATGATGATTGTGATGATGATTATGGTGGTGATGATTATGGTGATGATGATTGTGGTGATGATGATTGTGGTGATAATGATTATGGTGATGATGATTGTGGTGATAATGATTATGGTGATGATGATTATGGTGATGATGATTATGGTGATGATGATTGTGATGATGATTATGGTGATGATGATTGTGATGATGATTGTGGTGATGATGATTGTGGTGATGATGATTATGGTGATGATGATTGTGGTGATGATTATGGTGATGATGATTGTGGTGATAATGATTATGGTGATGATGATTGTGGTGATAATGATTATGGTGATGATGATTGTGGTTATGGTTGCCATTGTTATGATGGTGATGACAAGATGATGGTTATGGTTATGATGC
This sequence comes from Diadumene lineata, assembly GCA_918843875.1. Lineage (NCBI taxonomy): Eukaryota > Metazoa > Cnidaria > Anthozoa > Actiniaria > Diadumenidae > Diadumene > Diadumene lineata. Next base: position 2,681,073 of record OU974071.1, read on the forward strand.
TGTATTTAATTAACGTAACGTCTCTTTTCAACAGCTCAGAGAATGTCTAGCATGCAGTGCTTGTCAAGGAAGACATCGTAGAATTGCAACCGGTAGATCAGTTATCCAGGCTCGTTTCTGTTATGATTGCAATACCATGCATCAAGCTAAAGAGGTGTGTATAACATATCAGTCACGTGTACAGAGTAAAGAGCATGAGGTAGTGCTGGAAGAGCTACTATCTGTGTCAAATGCTTATAATAGTTATTTATCCATCCTTGTTTGTTTGTTTGTTTGTTTGTTTGTTTGTTTGTTTGTTTGTTTGTTTGTTTGTTTGTTTGTTTGTTTGTTTGTTTGTTTGTTTGTTTGTTTGTTTGTTTGTTTGTTTGTTTGTTTGTTTGTTTGTTTGTTTGTTTGTTTGTTTGTTTGTTTGTTTGTTTGTTTGTTTGTTTGTTTGTTTGTTTGTTTGTTTGTTTGTTTGTTTGTTTGTTTGTTTGGCTTGGGTGGTTGGTTGGTTGGTGGATATAATTTGTTGTGTAGATGCAGTCGTTTGTTTGTAGGTTTGCGTCAATCTATCAATCACAAGAGAATGTACCCTTGTTCAAAACATTTTGTATTGAACGCATGATTTTTTTCAGGGTGATTTTTGGAAAGAAAGTCGTTTTCTAGGAATTGCCAATGGGAAGTTCTACACACGTACTCATGATGTTATCTATGACATCACAGAGTGGGGATTGTGTCAGGTTTGTCTAGTTCATTTATTCCTTTCCTGGTAGCAGAGTATCTCTCACTGCTGTATCCTTCACCATAAAGACATGCAACAACAAGACAGAACTCTTCAACCCTCATAAAATAATACCTATTTATCAATATGCATGTATCATTGTCATATGCCTTTGTACAATCATCATCGTTTGTTTTCTAGGAGCGCTGTGGTTTTCAGCTACCAGCCGACGTCCACAAAGTAGTCGGTAAAATTGCCTCACGTCCACCTCCCAGGTATGCAAATCAAACGTTGTTCATTTTTGTGCTTTTCGTCTCCTATTTGATTTTGAACAATGCAAGCATAGCACTCCGTGCATGACTTGAGGCTAAGACATAGAATTGCAACATCTGAACAAAGCTTGAGCTTGTAATGTAATGGCAACAAAGTTAAACTGATCACTGGTTGAAAATATTAACTTTGCAGACAAAGGTTCAGTGAGGCTGATTTCTTTCGAGATCTGTTTGGTCATCCAAATGGTGATGGAAGGCAGTACACTCATCGAGAAAACAAACAGAAACAACAGCAGAAATCACGTCGAAGAAAGAAGAAGTAGAAACGTTCTCTTCAGAATCAGATATAGCTAAAGTAGATATATTTTTACTAGATTTGCGTTGTACAATAAGAGAACTGAGATGGACTAATGTTGCAGTTTAAATAATCTGTGTGCTTTTTCAGGAAGAAAACGGAAGAAAACCCCCATTTTTAGATGATAAACTAGTAATAAAAATGTTTAGTGGTGTCACATTGTTTTCAAATTGTTTTAAAAGCCACCAATTAGGTATATATAGATAAGTCAAGCCAGAAAACCATTGAGCTGATAAGATCCCGTTTTCCGTACTCGAGCTCTGGATCCAAATCTTTGAAAGTTCTGAGCTTCAAACCCTATGTCTCGAAAAATATGAGCCTTTCAGCTCCATGATAATCTCATCTTGCAAGCCTTAGCTAAGCTTTGACTAAGCCCTCGTGGCTGCCTGTATCATGAATGTTTATTGAGTTAAAGTTATCCATCCACGTGTTGATTCCCAGTCCCTTTGCAAGAGTACTGGAAGTAATACTTTGAACATTTTAGCTTTTGTTAGCCAAGAATTAACTGTGTTTGTGCACATGTACAGTAGTATACATTATGTAAAGAGATTATATATTAGAGATTGTTTAAACAATTACATTGGAAATTAAAGTTTTCTTCATAAAGAAAAAGTAAAAAAAAAGAGTCTTTTAGTTCGTTATTTTTATTTAGTTAGAATATTAAATTATTATAAAGCGCTATTGAATTTACTAAATAGCGCTTTATAAGTTACTTATTATTATGTGTATTATTATTATAAAAATTAATGATTTCAATGTATCTTTGTACGTGAAAAAGCGATTGGAAATACTCCAAATTACAGTTCTTGTTTACTCGACTTGAGCCACGTTAGCATGTAATATATTTTTAGAATTTCACTGCTGTCCATGGCTAATGTACACAGCTACAAACAATTGCTGTAATAAGACAACAGCTAAATTCTAAAGAATAAATTTCATGGTTTCGAGGCAGGAGCTGTAGCGTTGGACTATTCTTGTTTATGAGAGGTTGTGCGTATTCATGCGTGCACAGACCATACCTTTTTGACAAGTACACAAGATCATTCACTAGAGCTGTGCACTCCAAAAAACCGTGAAAGAGCTACTAACCAGCTCTAATCGTATTTAAGTAGCACATTTCGTTATTGGCCAACTGAGACTCACTGAGGAACAGAATCTAAATAGTGCAATTTATTAAAATTCTATTGTATTATATAGTTTAAAAAGCACTATTTTGTAGATTGGTTTGCGAAAACCCGTGAAATACTCCTCGACCTAAAAGCTCCCAAAATGAGTGTAAGATGCGTATCCCTACATGTTTTTGGCTCAAAATCCCAGATGCTGTATTTTTTGTCCTTGAAAATCCAATAATGTCATTATTAACCACTAAAGGATGGTCTGGATGGGAATTCCAATGTCTGTTGTCAGTTCATTTTTTTTGTATTTTGTCAGTTATCAGTTAACCTGAAATTAATTATGAACCACAACTTTTTTCCGTTGATTTCAGTTTTGATCTTTCGATGTCCAAAGTCAGCAAAATAGAGGCAAGTAAGTGCCTCAAGTAAGTTGTCTTTTAATTTTTTTTTTTATTTGTATTTGTCAGTTGTCACCTAAAATTTAGGATTAGTCAATTGACAGTACTGAAACTCCTTCTAGACCCCCGCAAAACTAAAACTCTATGGATGGAAAAACACACGTCCAAGCTAGTGATTCAGTTTGAACCAGTTTTATTCGTATATAAGAAGCCCAACTAAACAATCGTAATTCACCATCTACTTCACCAGTTGATTTTTTGAAGCTTTTCACTTAAAATTGAAAAATCTCTAATTTTGACGCGACATGGCCTTTTGATTGAAATGGAAGAGGTTGAATGGATCACGTGACCTCTAGTAGTCTGTTTATAAATGGTATGTGATTGGCATGTGATTTGTCTGGTTTTATGTGTGTGGCCGTGTTTGATACACACTCTTGCCACGCGAACTTTATTGATAATCGTCTAAGAGATAGGGCGATGCACGCAACCACTTAAAATTAATATTACCTGGTGAAAACACACAGTAAAGAAAATATATATACATAGTATTTTTATTGATGATTTTTTCTTGTTCTTCTTCCGTCTTCATCTTATTATTATTATTCGGTTGTTTAATAACTAGTTCTTTTCGGCTTGGTGTGGCATCCAGGTCAGAATCGTTAGTATAGCCATGAATTGTTACAGACATCGAAATGTCTTATATGTTGAGGTTGTTGCTTTGTCATAGTTGGGGCCATGTACAATGTGAACCCACAAATAGCCCACGTTGTAAACCCCTCAATAATCCAACTAAGACAAGACCTTACATTCATGGCAACCATCCTAGGAATCTGTTTATACATTTAGTGCCAAAGTGAAGGCTTTTTTTCTAAACCGCATATCATTCACTGAGCTCATTAATCTCTCTTAATCGAACATTAGACGAAATTAGTTCATGTTCCAACGCTTTTATTGAGACTTTTGACATGGAATACATTGTATACGTTACAAAAGCTAGCTGGAAGTTTATGGAGAAAACGGCTTAATGTTCAGGCCGTAACCAGAACTTTTACAGGGGACGTTATATGAAAAAAACCTGGACCATTTATTTCTTATTTTTTTATTTGTAGCTGTTACATTTTTTTAGAAAGTCGCGTGCTTTTAAAAAAAACCGTGAAAACAGGTATTACAATTTTGTTATAGAAGATAGAATATTCTGATCGTTTGATTAATATGAAAAGAAGAAAAATAATAGTTTTGTGCTCTTGATTCCAGATTTTAAAGATAAGTTCTTGTATAATGAAAAAAATGGAGATGGATGAGCGGTTCCTTTGTTTTTTTTGGAGGGGTGCACGTGTACCCTGTGCACCCCTCTTGGTTACGGCCTTGAGGTTGAAGGTACTTACAAGGTCTGTTATTCTTCTGCCAATAGCCTGATTCGTGGTGCAAGCCATCAAGATGAAGACTTTTCCACCACAATACTGCAAACTACTGCCGCACAAATCGTTTTTCATGTGTAATAGCTGATGAGCTGCCGGTTGATATAAACTATGTGAATGTGACTTGCCGGATACCTATGCAGTTGTTTGAACATGTAATTATAAATGATAGCGATTGATGATAGTGTTGATGGTGGTGAATGTGATGATGATGATGTCAAACTGTTCTTAAACAGAACGCTAACATACAATGATGATGATTCATATTGATAAGGATGATAATGCTTTATTTATTTATTTATTTATTTATTTATTTATTTATTTATTTATTTATTTATTTATTTATTTATTTATTTATTTATTTATCTATCTATCTATTTATTTATTTATTTATTATCTCCTTGAAAGGAAGGCAGGGAACCACAACAGTTTTCACTAGTTACAGTGGGCCCTGCGACCTCCAGTTTATTGTCCTTATCCAAGAAGACATGAAGTTCTACCTTTTTGAGGATGTAGTTACAAACACAGCAATTTCTTTTCGATTATTTTAAGACCGGCGCTCAACCAACTGAGCCAACCGGGCGGCGGTCAGTGGTAGTAGTGTACACTTGAAAATCATTATAAACTTCCAAAGGTAGATTCAAGGTAAAGGGCTGTGAGGATGTGCTCTTGTTTCTGCTTGGCTAGACAAAATATATATTGTGCTAAGTATCTACATTGTTAGACTCATTATTATTCTAGTTTGGACCTTGCTTGTTAAGGGTGGTGCAATGCTTGCATGTCTTTGGTAAATGTTTTAACATTTTGCAATATTACGTACTATAATATTCAGTCCAGTCGGGGACAAAAGTCCTCTTATGGTGAAAACTGACTACATTTAATTTTGAAAGAGTTTTGAAGTGCTGTCCGTCCCTCCTCAAGGAAAATCAATTTATTAAGATTCGTTTTCCGCCGGTATTTCTTCGTTACTCATCATAACGTCATTAGCGGCAAACAAGGGATCGCTATCAATGAATGAATGCGACGCTAGCTCTTGAACTCAGTCGATGTGCTGGTAATTTGATGTCTTCCCTGTTTTATCACGTTAACGGAAGACCACTGGAGAAACAAGTTATATACATTTGTATTTACCATCTTTTTCCAGGGATTCAATTATTGGATTTATTACAAATTACATTTTGTATACATGTCATTTTAATCATTCATGTAGCGAAATAACCCTCTGGGCATTTAAGAACATTTTAAAATGTGGACTTTGCCGTGCACGTCTCGTTTAGATTCGAAGATCGATAGACGAGCGTTGTCAAATCATCAAATTAGATTTTGATATCAACAGCTAATTTGTCAAATGCTTTGCTAAACGGCCGCCACTCCTCGAGGGTAGAAATAACCTGTTATCGACGAGCGCCTGCTGCCAATTTGCACATCGTAAAAAATGTCCGCCATCTTGAACCTTGAATCTCTGAGGAAACTTAGCTGTTTAGAGTGATAAATAGACTGTTGAGTTCCACTATGCCGAGTGCACGATCTGAATGATCAACTCGTGTCGGTGAACCCAACGAACGTTGAAAATGAAGAAAGACTCCCGAGAAGGACGAGGAAAAGAATAAGAACGTGTTTTAAAGGCAGGTTGAAGAGGAGATGTGATGAAACAATATATAATGAATTAAAAGAATCGAAGAAGTGCTAATCAGAATAGGGATCGATAAAAAGAGATAGAAAGTAAAGCAAAAGAAGAAAAAGAAGAGGAAAAGGATAAAGGAGAGGAAAAAGAAGAAAAAAAGAAGCAGAAGAAGATGGGAAAAAAAGAAAAAGAGGAAGGAGGAGAAGGAGAAGAAGAAGAAGGAAGAGGAAGGGAAAGAAGATGGAAATGGAGAACTGAAAAGAAGAAAATACTATAAATACTTAGGTAGGAGCTGTATGGGGTTTGGAAGAAGACGTTTCTATGGGAGGAGAGAAAGCTATTATCTAGCTAGATGAGCACCGCAGCTAACGTATAACAACGAATTGTTTGAGAAGTCTAGTTGTGCATTGGTCTGCATTTGTCTTTACTCTTGACTTGCATGACTTCACTTGATGTTCACTTCATCATTGAATGTAATTAAGGTGTTAGGAGCAATAACCATGCAGCTAGCTTCAGCATTTTCAATTATCTCTTTTATCTTGAATATTTATCAAATAGCTGGTTTTTGGTTCTAGAAGGTTTACAATCTTTAAGGCATAGAGCCGATACACAGGTGATGATTTAAGATAAAAAGAACTATTGGTAGTGCAGTCAGTATGTGAGGTTAAAAGCATACAATTAATCACTGTCGGATAACAACTCATTATAAACCCTTTAAACATCTTTACATCGAAAGCCTAGAGGGGGTAAAACACTGCATATCCTGAACACTGAATAAAAATATGTCGGCAAGTTTGAAGTACTGTTGCAGTTTACCGCTTTTGGATCCTTGCAGGCAGTAAAAGTACATAACAACAAAACCACACACCAAGTGGTAGCATGGTTGATTTTCGATTTTAACCTGGTACGTTTAGTTTCTGCCAGGTATTAGGCCGTCGGCTCGTGGCAGGGTGAAATCTCTTTTATCTGAAATCTCTTTGAACAGGTTCTTAAAATTGTGCGCAATTTTATTCATCCCGATTTAATTATTATTTTATTGTTATCATTATTTGTTTGTTTTTGTGTTGTTGTTGTTGTTGTTGTTGGTTACAATTTTCCTATTCGCGAAAGTCTATGTAACCGGTATTGAAACATAAAACATATTCAGTGGCATTGAATAGTCTGTATGTTTCAATAGCGTTTCCTTGGTATCTTTGTCAGTTCAGAACTTTACTCTCACGTACCAAGTGTCTATATACCCTGCAAAGGTCACACTTCAACCGCTTGTATTCGCTTCGTATAGATTGCAAAGGAAGCCCGCAAATTGTCTTTTAAATTGTTTGCGGTGGAAGCTTGGTACGACCTTTAGATATGTCCGATCAAATACACTTGTAATATGCACGCATTGTAAAGATTGTCTCACAAAATGGTCAGGACCTATAAAAAACTGGCCGCATAAAGCAAATTGCCGTAAGGCAAAGTTGTCGTGTCGTATAGACTTTCCAATGACATACACTTGAGGCGTCATCGATCACACCAACTGCGATACAAATTCAAACGAATAGGTTATTTGACTACGACGCAAACACACCACGTCTGTCGCTGCAATCTGCGATTAATTTATTAAATGTATCCCCTATTGTGACAAATGGATGAAAGAATGGTTTGGTTTAATGTTAAAAGCCAAGTTTTGTAGTATCTTTGTCAATGAACTACTAAGTGGTCAATGGGATACTTGGAGTCGTACATGAGAAAATGGAAATACCGGCCGGTCGTGGGAGGTTGACTCGATGGGTGATGGTCCTTTGCGTTAAAGGAAATTGTTTTGATATAACGTCATGGATATTACGCTAAGAAAGTCCATTTTTAGAATTACATTACGGGCACGTGAAAGTTTAAAATCAAAAACATGAGATGAGGGCGTCCTTTCCATCAATGTCGCAATAAAAGACGACATTTTTTTAAAAAAAGCAAATTTGCTATTAAAAAAAAGAAGAAGAAGAAGGGGCGAAATATCGATTGTTTAGTCATCTGCCATTTCTTGGCTATTATTAGTTTAATTACATATGAAGTCTTTCACTAGTCGTGGAGGGTTGGTGTCTCGCCGACTACCTATACAACCATCTTGTACTTGTTACATTTGTTACATTATGTTTAATTCTCTGAGGGGGAGCCGGGCTATGTTCGAGAAGCTTTAAACTTAATAGTATCATGTCCGTGCCCTTCGTAGGTTCCATTGTTTTTTTTAATAGCGTTACCGCCGTTATTGCGCTACTTGCATGATTTCATTGATTTGTATTATGTAACGTAGCACAATGCCTTATCTACGTGACACGATTCATTTGCGGTGCCGGAAGAAACTGAGTTGTTTTGGGTTGGTGGATATGTAAATGTGAGTATGCGCAAATCGCTAACATATCTTTAGCGGAACTCGCAGAGATGGAAAAGCAGTATATTTGGAAGAGAGTATGTTATCTTAATCTAGAGCAAAATCAGTATATTTCAAGATAATGCATATGTAAATATTCGATTTATTGTGATAAAAGTTTCTTAATGCAAATCCCTGCCGATACGACGCAAGTATTTAATTGTGGTAAGACCGGTGCTGCATTCAATAGTTTCCTGAACATGAAGATAAATCACAAACGAGACAGACCAACACTTAAAACAAATAAACATGACCTTGTGTTTGACAAATTGCAGAATCAGATAAAAAACACGCAAAAAACTACTTTGTGAAAACTTTCCGGTAGAAAGGTATTTTGTAATTTTCAACAAAGTATCATATTGCAACCTCAAGTGTATGGTTGGAATCTCAGTCATTCAAGATCTTCGCAGATTTCCTTTGTCCTCCTACAACGAGATTTTTTGAATGGGTTTTTATGGAAAACAGAATAAACCATATTTGGAAGACTTTAAAATGCATTATAGAGAATAAGGAAGCAAGTCGCTACTATACCACTATCGGTTCGATTGCCTTTCAGTTAGAAACGGTACCGATCCAATCTTAGAAGATCGACTGTCAAGGATAGATTTAAAACATGAACGAAAATATGTTAATGTCAGATTTCGAAGTAAACGAGGGCATTTTCCATCCGTAGTGGGTGGGTGTGGTCGATCTCAGACGCAAACAAAGTTCTATGAATGGTTTATGTATTAGCTAGGCGGCCTATCCCAAGAGAAACCAAGGTTATCGGACCACAATCTATTATATCACTATCCTAATATAAACAATCTCTGGTCAGACAGAACAATTTAGATCACTGTATATCACCAAGACTAATCTGTCTGATATTTTCTTGTTTTACTCCATTGTATTTATCCATCCGCTCATCCATTAATTCATCCATCAATCATTCATTCATTCAATCCTTCATTCCTTCATTGATCGAACCATTCATGAATCCATCCACCCATGCAATATTCCATTCAAATTCATTTATTGACTTTTCATTAATTTATTCAAGTACTCACTCTTTTTTTCATTCAAAACTACGGATTTGTTGTTAGATTTTTGTATTTTTGTAAACAGTGGCTTGTTCCAGCAATAATAATTGGCGAAGAGAAAACCATTAAAAGATTAACTCGTGTGAGAGACATTGTACAGATTCCCATCGTGTGTGAGCTGGTCCCTTTGCACAGCTATAAACCATACATGTCTGGAAAGATAACCTTTTGGTAATAAAGTCCTTAATATCGAAAATATCATCGTAAAAATATTGACACTGAGGATGCGCATGCGAAGGATGTGTCTCATGCAATAGACTAAATATTCGTTGTTTCCTGAAAGTTGTCTTTATTACAAAAGGATGAACACTGCTTTATAAATTGTGAGTAATAGATTTTCGTAGTTTGAGTAAGTTACCGTAGTTTGAGAAAATTACCTAGGCTGTGGAGTTTGTCCTTAGTTTGTAAAGAAAAAAAAAACTTATAAAAAACAGCTTGGCTAAGATGTATTATTAATCGGAGACAACTGATTTTCATTTGTGATGAGAAACAACATTTTTGGCTTTGCTGTCAAAAATAAAACGAGACAAAAGAAAAGGAAAAGTATTTTACCATTGCCGTCGACACTACTGTCAGGGGTGATGGTCGAGCCCTGTAGCCCCAAAACCCCAAGGGAATCTGTCCAATGATTCCATAAAGCTGAGGAATGCTCTATTTACAGGCTTTTTTCTCGCGGCTCATTGGACGAAAAAGTCTCCCCTAGGCTCAGTCACCATGCAGGAATCGAGTTTGGACCCTGTAACACATTAAGAAGACTGCACACTAAGCGATTACTGCACTGAGATGTCTTCCAAGCTAACGTTAACGTTGCGCAATAGGACTTTTCTGAGTTAGATAAAAATGATGCATTGTGGTCAGTACAAACAACACCATATACGGCATAATGAACAAAAGGTGCTTGTACCGAAGCTAAACAATAATGCACCATGTTTGCTATTTCAGAAATGGTCTATGCGAGAGGTTTTGCTCCTGCCAACATCCATCCAGTGACCGTCACTGGATGGATGTTGGCAGGACTAAGATGGCATCTTAGTAACGACGTCTTTCAAATCTTTGTACAGTCTATGATCTTGTGATTAGTAGTTTATAATAAAATACCGGGGTTAGAGCCCTCACTCAACTATATCAGTTCATTAAAATATCTTGCAACTTTAGGTTTGAGGTTAAAATTATTTAAAATCTCGCAGAAATGGTGAAAACTCTCGCTAGGCTTGAATCACTGCTCATGTTTTGAAATAATGCATCAAAAGAGTATTGTTGATGTAAAGACATCTAGACAAATGTGTACTACAGACTCTAATTGACGTCATAAGCTTCGAATCCCAATGAGACTGAGGAATCACGAAATGACGTTGAATACGTTCTGCGTGTTGTCTACAGCCAAAAAAAGCTTTTCTTCGGTTTTAGCGCCAACAAAGGCAATCACATTCGTGTACATGGTCTCTCTTTCAAGTTATATTTTTCATGTCTTTGTTTGATAATTATGACATTTTACTCCCTCCCCACAAAAAAACATGATTTAGTTGAATTGTAAATCTGCTCTACTAAACGTTACTGATATGTTGTCAATAATTTTCACTGCAAAGAATTATGTAGCGCATTTGACTATAAAAAACGTCACTTTTATTAGCGTAAACAATGAAGATTTTTAGTACCTTTATACCAACATCACGTACTTCGTCATAAACAGGAAATAAACGTATATAAAAGGGCGAAGGGCTTCGGTCGGATGTTGTTATACAACATCGGGGTAACAAGATAAATATGCATGAACTGCGCATGACACTTGCTTTTCACCGATACGGCAGATGCTGCTTGCTCTTGTCTTTTCAATTGTTTTTTTTTCTTTTAATGTTATTTTATCAATGAAATTACAAATTTACAAATTCACGTGCCGTTGGTTTTGGATTTCTTTGTATATTGCTCTTTCACTTGTATTTTTGTTCATTTTTGTATTTCAATGTTTTTATGTGTCCACCTTGCATCACTTTTTAATGGCCTTATTGGATTGAAGACAGCTTCATGATACCAACACAGGAAACCCGTCACATGTCAGTATAAATATCACACAGCGGCTGACTCGGTTTGTTGTTAGAAATGTAGTGGTAAAGTTCCATTGCTACACGCTGAGTATTGACATTGGACCACAAGGAAATAGAATGAAAGAATCAAGATCGTATCAACACAGGAACTCAAAACCTGCTCAGGCTAACTGGCAAAACCGGTCAAACTACTGGGAATAACCGAGCAATAGATGATGATGATGATGATGATGATGATAATGATGATGACGATAGACTTTATTTCCTTGTCAAGTTATTGATTAGATAAATGGGTACTAGATGGATCTATTAATAGAATGAATGGATGAATGGATGAATGGATGAATGAATGAATGAATGAATGAATGAATGAATGAATGAATGAATGAATGAATGAATGAATGAATGAATGAATGAATGAATGAATGGTCGAGCGTTATAAGACTCGTCGGTAAGTGAGTGGTGAACAACAAATGACCTCACAATTGTTTTGACTACTTTCTTCCAACTTGAATTGAAATACCCGTACAAATGAATTAACGAAAAAATGATTAAATATACACACTGTGCATCTTGACTTCCTGGTAGACCGGCTTTTGATATACTGTCCACAATGCACTTCGGCAACAGAATATAACAGTGAAAAAACGCGTGAAGATATTGAAACGTGTAGCGACAGCGTGCTTGGCATTGGTTCCATGCTCTGTTAGTTTAAAAGCTTAATAAAATTGTATCTTTTGTGCTTCAGAAACTTTCCAGCTAAAGCAAACGACAAAAAATGACATACTAAGGATGCCGAAAGTAATTTCTAAAACGACGAAAAAAATGTGCAGTGCCATTTTGCATCCTGCAGCTCTGAGTATCAAATATTGACCAAACCTGTGTCAAAACAATATACTTACCAGTTTAAAAAATTCCGTAGCATGGAACCGCACTACATGCTTGTTTTAATACCCTAAGGTATAGTTTGTGTATGTCAGCATTTTTCAACCTGCTGTAGCTGATATCACGCTATCGCTCTATCACCATCACAGATGAGTGTTGTTAGTGATTGGTTATACATCACACCTACGCATGTAGGTACAACATTTATATACCATATCATAGGTCACACACTGATCCAAGTCCCCAAGTGATGGGGGTACGGGTCGGGCAATCATCTCAAATATATCCGGGAGGTCTTCTGTGACTATTAGGGGCCCAACAGAATTGAAATGATTAATTACAAACCTCTCGCTTAGCTTGTGTGCAGGCAGTTTAGTCTTTAGAGGGAAATGACGGACGTACGCAGTCTACCTAGCGCTATGAAGCACTCTAGTGCAACTGGAGACACTGTTGGGCCTGTTGAACTTCAACACGCTTCATGTTATTCATTATCTTGCTACTGCGGGAAAAATTATTTTCAATATGCGATGGAATCTCGAGCCATTGTGTAGGATACTTCCATGATAGTGTGAATCACGCGGGAACAAATCACTTTTTCGTATCAACACTTTTTAACTGAATTTTAACTAAACTTTGTAACTAAACTTTGTTAGCCCGCATGAATAGCAGGCCCTTCCCTTACATACATTACCCTGAATAGCAGTCCCTTCCCCTTACATACATTACCCTGAATAGCAGTCACCTCCCCTTACATACATTACCCTGAATAGCAGTCCCTTCCCATTACATACATTACCCTGAATAGCAGTCCCCTCCCCTTACATACATTACCCTGAATAGCAGTCCCCTCCCCTTACATACATTACCCTGAATAGCAGTCCCTTCCCCTTACATACATTACCCTGAATAGCAGTCACCTCCCCTTACATACATTACCCTGAATAGCAGTCCCCTCCCCTTACATACATTACCCTGAATAGCAGTCCCCTCCCCTTACATACATTACCCTGAATAGCAGGCCCTTCCCATTACATACATTACCCTGAATAGCAGTCCCTTCCCCTTACATACATTACCCTGAATAGCAGTCACCTCCCCTTACATACATTACCCTGAATAGCAGTCCCCTCCCCTTACATACATTACCCTGAATAGCAGTCCCCTCCCCTTACATACATTACCCTGAATAGCAGGCCCTTCCCATTACATACATTACCCTGAATAGCAGTCCCCTCCCCTTACATACATTACCCTGAATAGCAGTCCCTTCCCATTACATACATAACCCTGAATAGCAGTCCCTTCCCCTTACATACATTACCCTGAATAGCAGTCCCCTCCCCTTACATACATTACCCTGAATAGCAGGCCCTTCCCATTACATACATTACCCTGAATAGCAGGCCCTTCCCATTACATACATTACCCTGAATAGCAGGCCCTTCCCTTACATACTTTTTTGCATGATGACGTAATACAACTACCAGAATGCATTGTTCTCTTCTGCACCACAATTAGTGCGAATAGGCAATTTAACTGCAACTACCAGCATTCTCTGCGAACTTTCTTTCATATTAAAATTCTGAATCCCTTTGGAGATTAACCGAATAATTTGTACTAATTGTGCCGCCAAAGAAAGTGAATAAATCATTCTGGTAGTTGTAGTTAACAACGTCGTCATGCAAATTGCCTATTGTTTTATTAATCTCCACAGGGATTAAAAATTTGAATCTGAAATCGAGAATTCGCAAAGAATGCTGGTAGTGTTGTAGTAAATCTAATAGCTACACTGTTGTCGAACTGTGTTCGTATATACGTGACCTGTATGTGCCCAGTCCCTTTGGTCCATTTGACATTTAGCCTCGATATCGTTGGTATGTAGAGTATGTATATTATGCCAGGAATGTTGGGATTATTAAGTAAAGTTTATGCACTTTATTTTAGTGATGGACTATTGATAGTCTAGTCGACTCGATCTCTTGACTGTCCCTAGCACGCTTGCTTCATTGATCAGTCACTTTTGAGTGTTATCCATGGTTTGAATCAGATAAATGAACGACACATCTATTTTTCAATCAGTTGATCTCAGCTGGTCAAGCAAGTTTTTCTTAATAAATTTTGTCGGAATTGATTTGATTTAACATTTACCTATTTAATAAGTTAATTAATTAGTAACTCTTCATTATTGTACTGACGGACTGATTGGTGTGTCTTTTTTTCAATACGTCATTTCTGTCATGTAGGGAGGCCTTGCCCTTTCCTTGCCTCCCTTTGAAAAGAACAACACTCAAGAATCGCCAAACTTTGGACTATTTTATCAAAAAGAGCAAGCTACATTAAAGAGTTGATGGCCTGTGTTTTTAGTTATAACTTTGATAACGAAATCAAAGCATAGTTTTTGCTTCCGGATTTTCGACTCCAACAAGTGCACTTATTTTGGTAAATCACAAGCCCGATAAACCAAAACAAAACTTTACGGCCCAAACATCCAGTTCAACATTTCACAAATTTGTAAAATACACAAACAAAACCCGACATAAGTAAATTTCTAAGCGAACAGATTGCATTTGCAGGCACTAGCAAGTTGGAATACGCTGTTGAAGAGACCATTTTTGGTCTTTTTTTGTGGTGTTATTGTTGCAATCTAAGTCGCCTAAATGGTGGGGCCATTTGAACAAGTTGACAAGCAATGTTCACGGTGTGTGGTCCTAATTCATTACCTCTTCTCAAAGCAACCGACTTGAGTTTTCAACCAGGGAGCCAATCGCTGTCGCCTGTGACGTTTCAAGTCAAATGTGCATAGATGAGCTTACTGTTGTACATCAGATCTCAAGTTACGTGGTCGACACAGAGCGAGGATAACCAAGCCGAGATATGAATGCGCTTTAACCATGAAATCTTTAGCTTTTAATAGCTTGTTCATTGGATATCATCGACCTTCTCTGGTATTATTGTTTTGAAGACAACATCAGTGTATTTTGATGGTTTATTTGAAGGCAAATTTAGGCGAGAATTGCTTAAAGTTTGTTAGTTGTAGACTCGTGGCGATTCAACGGCTTTAGAGCGAGAATGGCTAGTGATGAAGATCATCCATGGGCTAGAGAAGTATTACAGGACATAGATGAGGTAATATACTAACATATTGTTACCTAATTGCTTAACTGTTGTTGGATTGGTAGACGAAGCGCGTCGCAGTGTTGCCCACAGTAAACTCGCACTCTACTCAAGTACGCAAATCATCGATTTTGTTTGCAATTCATTTACTAGGCTCAAAGCTAACCAAGATATGATATAAACAGCTACCCATTGCTCAATCTAATAGTTACCAGATTGCTCAACTTGCTTATGTAGGCCCTACGTGTTTGCCCGCTTAACTTCGAAAGTATAGAATTCCTCAAAAATTGTTTACATATATGAAGTATTAAATATGAATCTCTGGCTCAATACGGCTGAGAAATAATAGCATTTTACTTTCAAGCTATGTATTTAAGTTACGCTTGCTTTATGGTTGTGTTTGTGGTATAAATAAAGTAAATTATGGGAGTATTTTTGTATCGCAGCCTCCCCAAGAGGCCAGAATGTGTTGATGACCGAATTTGACATGAGATATCTTTAACATGGGCTCTCTAATTGCATTGCAAGTATCGATCCAAAAATGTAGGTCTAAAGACCTTTTCGTTTCACTGGTTTAACAAAGATAAGTTTGATGATTGTAATGCGTTGCAACGCTGGCGGTCTTGTTAAAACTCTCTCAGGATGTTTCGAGTGCCAAAGCTTTTCTTACGGCGTTCTAACACCTTATTCATGTAATTGCAATTTGGGACAAAAATCTTGGTTCTCCTATTTCAAAGCACAGAAAGCCTGTCATTTTGATGGATTAGGTGAAAACGGGTGAACGGTCTCCCTTTTATTTGAGACTTTTTAAACTTCAATGGAAATATTTTGTCTTAAAGGAAACATTCTCTTTTAATGTAAACATTCTTACTTAATTGCAACATTAACTTATATTCGAAATATTTCCTCTTGGAAAACTCAACGTTCCCCTTGCTGCAAAAGAAACATTTTCTCTTGAAATCAAACAGCATATCTCGCGATAAATCGAAAAACTAATGCTAGTATTTCTGCTACTTTCCTCCAATAAATTGCAAACTTTTGATGTCATGTTTAGTTATTGAACTCGATTGTTGCAATCTGTGTCGTGGAGTATTTGAATGAGTACTCTGCTGAAATGTTTAGGCGTCAAAGGGATTTGTAATTCACTGTAAAAATAGATTAATTCTTAGATAGACAATTTCAAATACAATAGTCAATGTTTGGTCAAGCAGTTGTGCGAGTCAGCTATCAAGACCTTTGAAAGACCAGTGTTACAGCTATAACTGTGTATTATCTATCTTTAACTGACTTCCAGTTTCTCAGTTTTATCGTGTTTTTTTATTCGCGTTTCTGCTTCTCCATATTATTAATAATCCAAAAAGTGTAATTTTTCCTAACGTTTTAAAAATATTTCTTCTTCTACGAACATGGGTGGTCTGTAGGCACGTGGCAAGCAAGGTCTTGCATACGAACAATTTATGTTATTTCCCTCAAAAGCACTCAACTATTGAAGACATTATTATAGTTTGTTAAAATGCAACAAAATCGTCGAGGAAATGGTTCTTTTCAGTGTGAATTGTATGAAAAGAACAGCTTAATTAGTCCGAGGAGTTGAATGATTAGTAACTAAAATGACTTCACTGAAGACGCCGTGGCTAGTCGCTTATTCGTTACTATCTTGACAAACCGTTCATAGTATCCGGCTTGCCCGCATAACCCAAAGTCTGACTCATTCCAAATCAATTTTCGTTAATGTTTTTTCCTTGTTTTGCAGGGTCGTCTGAGGGGTAATAGACTGGCCTTGAGAATACGTGCACGAATTGAAAGTGCGCTTTTTCAGATCGGCTGCTATTCTCATCTTTATTGTGGCAGAGTTGTACTCTTTGCATTTGTCATAATGATTTTATTCGCAAGTATTGGTCTTTACCCCAAAGCCAAGTTAGAAACAAACGCCGAGAAATTATGGGTTGAAGGTAAGTGGAGTTTCCGTGGCGGTGTGCTATTGTAGTTTTAAGCTCGAAGTTAATATCAAAGTCATGTTTTCTTTGCTATTTGCCTTGTTTACCGTGCGTCGCACCAACTAAAGTCCTTATTTAGTTTCCTGCGAGTTATGGAATGAACTCAGTTGTTGTGCTTATTGAATAAGCATCGCTATCTTTAGAATGAACGAGCATATGAAATAGTAATAAAAGTGTACTTATACTGGCTAACAAATGGTGCATTCATTAGCAGTTCCATACACTTCAACACCACATAATTTACCATTCCACTTAATTGACTTACATTGTTTTTCTTTACTTTTGATCGCACTAAATCTTGTTGTTTTTGGCTGTTTTCCTTTGTAACTTTAAGAACTTAAATCCTTAAATAAATCTAACTTATTAGTTTCATGAAAATAAATGAAAAAGTACACATATTTTACGTCATGGCTAGGAAGATTGAATTTATCAGTCGAAGGTGAAATAAATGCGTCAAAGGCGACACGTTTTGTCTGATCGAACGCAGAATTAAAATGGTTGTAAAATGTGGCGTTTAGGAAGAAAATGTGGCGTTCCGGCCAGCGATTCTATATTTAGACTGGACATATGGGGCAAGATGCACTCGCTGCTGTTGACCTTTAGCAAATAACATGGCATCTCTACTTGCAGTGCACATATCTATTTCTTATTAACATTGCAATCATTGCTTTGTGTTTCTATGTGGCATCATCGCTCCGTTCAACTTTGTTCAATTTGCTTCGATAAATCGACAGTTAAATGATCAATTTTTGTGTTCCGAGTTGAGTTTAATATAAATTATATTTGAAACGTTTGTACCTGTTCATTGACATTGCTGGAATTCCAGTTACAAGTGCCAGTCTTGTCGACTCCCTTCAATTAGCTTCGATTAATCGAAAGTTGAACGGTCAAATATTATCTAACAATCTAAAAAACATGACTTATACATATTTAAAATCCGCGTATGTATTACTTGCTTGATATTATTGCTCGACTTAGATATCAACATAATTCGATTTGGTTCGACACAGTGCAATTCAGTTCAATAAAGTTGCTATAGAACTATTACCAAGAGACTAAGGAAAAGGCACAAGTCGAAGGAATGTTTGTCTATAAAGTTAAAGGGCATTTTGTACATTTTTGTACAAGTGTTTTACTGATCTGTGTGTACTTGTGACATTTGTGGACTTTAATTTGATGATCACATGTCGCGGCAATATTGCAATGTTGGACACATGACGAGACTAACTTCATATAAACCAATATTTACCAATTCAGTGAGTTTTACCATATCATCAGATTGTGCAAATATTTGTACAACACAAATCTACCAGATTTATCATGAGAGAAAATATATTTTAAGTGAATAGAATTAGCTAATCTAAAAACAGCTCGAACAGATACCCAGTACAGTGTGACGCTTTAAAATTCTGGCCACTAATATTGTAGGGAGAGATTTAGCTATGGGGTATAGGGATGCAGTATGGGGTATAGGGTTGCAGTATGGGGAATGCACTTCCTTCTGAAAGGATTTCAACGTCTTGTTTTCTCATATATTTTTGCAAAATATCCTTTGTATTTCAGTCTATTTTCGATTGTGTACATTTTGTTTGTTTGATGCCCCATCCTGAAAACAGTTATATTCGCATATTTCTACGTCTACACATTTCAACCAATCAGCAATGAAACGGAATGAATGTAATGAGCAATGAATCTGTTTACAAGTATTTCATCCTATAGCCAACAAAAGTAACAACTAGTGTTAATGCTAAGTTCGCATGCCTGTGAAATAAGTCTTCAATAGCGTTTTGAATAGAATAATATAAAATTATAATATATAATATAAACAAAATAATTTCATTTGTCCTCTTCTTTCCCTTTTCCATTCTTTTTCATTCTTTACTTTTCGTGACTTTCTTTTATTTGATGTAACAGCATGCTCAAATTCTTTTTTAAGTTGGCTGGAATTACAATTTCCTCGACACTATTTCTAGTGTTTTTGTTTCTTGATCTCATCGGATTTTCCATAACATTTATTTTAATGTTACCATGTGTTGTACTTCCCTAATAACTTAAGTGAGATATCCTTTGATTGTTTCCATTGAAAATATATCACTAATGGTATTTGCAGCAAAAATACTTCATGCTTGGAAAACTAACAACCTCAACAGCCAGCCTGGCGCTTGGTTTATTTACTTTGCTCTCGTCAGTTCATCATATTGTATATTTTGTATGAGGTCAATGAAGATTTGGTATCTCAAACAGCTACGCCCAATGAGTAAAAAAGTGATTACAACATAGTCTTTGATAACGGTTTTAGAGTTTGCTGTCGCTTCAAATGTATTGTTTGTTAACTTCACGTTCCGTAATAAACAAACAAACGGTGATGTACTGTCATGTACTGTTTCTTATGTGTGGCATCTAAGTGATTTGTATCAGTTGGAAAAGTTTACTGAGTTTACTTACAATATGTTACGTTGAAAAAACAATACTGAGAAAAGTTTGTATGTTACGTTTGTAGCTTAACGTGTATCCCACAATGCCTTTGATCTCGACTAGCCTGCGTAACGGCTCTTGGGGACCTCCTTTTCTCCAAATCCCTTTACCACCCCCTCCCCAAGAGCCGCTAAGTAGTCTACTTCTCGACCTCTATGGAAACGCCTGCATTTCCATCCATTTCGGGCTTTCGGTAATAGTAATCTTCAAAGTTGTACAAATATCCCAGATATTTCACATACACAAACAGTCGTGAAACGCAGTCGGCGTTTCAACATGTTCAACTTGTTAAAAGTAGTTATAAATACACCCCACAAACACCAGCAGTCGCGCCATGAAGTGCGTTTCAAGTTGTTCCAAGATGTTCAACTTGTTTCAAATAGTTGTATCTGTTTTCCCCTCACACATAGTCAAGTCCTACTGTTTTCTCACTAAGATATCAACATTATTTACAGTTGGAGGTCGACTGGCAAAGGAGATAGAATACACAGAGAAAATGCTGGGAAAAGAGTTTGGTATTACTCAGGAAGTCATCATACAAACGCCCAACTATAAAGGCACAAATTTATTGACAGTTGATGCCATGTTAATGCATATGAAAGCACTGAAGAAAGTGGCAACGATAAAGGTCAAGGTCGAGGATAGGTAAGTATTATGGGATGTCTTGACAGTGGCGTTCTCTTCTCGTGTATTACACCGTTTAATCATTGAAATTGTTTTTAGCGAGACGTTGACTTCAACAGTTTGCCGTCTTGTAAAAATTTCCAGTTACTAAACACCTGTCCGTATAAACGTTGTATTTGAGAACAAACACATAAATCAACGCCACACGTGAAAATATTTAATTACAGCTGCGGCTTTTATTAGAGTAAAAGTGTGGTAATCTCCAGCAATCCCCTTTACCAACAAAGAATTTTCCCACAGAGGTTAAGTTCAGTTTATAATTTAATATGCAGTTGCTATCCAACATGGCGGCCACTATGTGGGCTTGCGAACCTTTCCTTTGGATGCTCTGAGAGGTCATCTTAGCGTAGGTGGTCAAACAATGTGAGAGTCTTGTTAGCTATGAATAACTAATACTAAAACCTTGGTATCTTTTAAAAAGCGCATGCTTTATGCGTTATGTGACTGCATATTAAACTGAGTTTGTTGAGAGGTTGCATCCGACTCGCAAAGAGGTCTGAGTTATGTCGAGGTTCATTTCAGCAATTGCCTAATTGTTGTGTAAATGTGGGGAAGCGCTGAGCGGAAGTAATCACGGCTAAACGAAATACTCAAACCAGCACGCATGCTCAGAAATGACATCTTTTACTCATTAAGACAGCCTTATATGGATATCTATTGCTTCCTGTTATGTTGATAAGCTGCGCATGCTTATAGGATATTTTGGCGACTGATTACCTGGCTAAATTATGGCTAGAAGTTTTTTCAAAACTCAAAAGTTTTACATGATATAAAGCGCAGTTGTTGATTGGAGTGCACGTTGTGATTTTGCAGAGAATGGTCGTTGAGGGATCTTTGTTACAAGCCAAATCTACCGGCATTTGATGACAAACTTCTTCAAAAGGTACTACCATTCATTCATTCATTCATTCATTCACTCAGTCAGTCAGTCAGTCAGTCAGTCAGTGTCTCAGTCAGTCAGTCCGTCCGACAGTTGGTTAGTCAAGTATTCAGCAATGTCTACATTATTATAAATCAGAACCTAACGAATTTTGTCTTTTTTATATCTTTTTAGATAATGGGCAATTTGATCCCTTGCACATTTATAACACCCATGGACTGTTTTTGGGAGGGAGCAAAGATACATGGTCCAGAAATCGATATTCCTTTACCGTAAGTTCATGTCCATGTTGCTCTTATGACGCTCTTGATATTGCATGTTGAAATGAGAACCAGTTGAACCAATAAAAAGTGAAAATAAATGGATGAATGAATGGATGAATAATCATTATTAAATGAATGAATGGTTGTTTGTCTTATTGATTGATTGATTGATTAAATGATTAATCGAATGATTGATTAGTTGGTTGGTTGGATGACTGACTGATTGATAGATTTTCTGTTATTTCAGAAATGGCGAATCTAACCGCTATTTGAGGTGGACTACTCTTAATCCTATTGGCCTGTTAAATGAAATACAAAGAACGTTCTATTTGTTTCCATGGGAAATGGAGAACATACGCTTAATGTTCGCAGAGGTGAATGACGTTCTTTGCTTTATAGCGTGTGTCAAAACATAAATATGCTATTAGCCATGGGTTTCTTTACACCACGTTCGAAGGAACCCCAAGTCTTGATCGTTAGATTATCTTATTATGGGATCTATTTCATCGCAATTATAAAATATTGTCCGCCCTTCCGTTTTCCAACATCCTAACCAAAATAACATGGCCTCCTGCTCGGTTAAGATGATGAAAACCAGCTTGCAATCTCCAGCCCTAATACCCTTGATACTCGTGAGCTGATGGCATATTCCGGGCTACAAAGTATCCTTCGAGATTTTTATTCTTGACTGCAAAAAAGTTTCATACCTGAATATAACAGCAGTTACCCTGATTTCCATAGCAATTTGATTTTCCTCAGTAGAGGACAAGAATGTATAAAAACCGCACTCAAAGTAAAGCTATTTAGTGAAATTCTTCGGTTAACCGAGCTGTTAATATTATGGGATGTGGATTACCGCAATAATGAGAAGCTTTTCGATACATCCGGGACATAATAGCTCGTCTAATTGGATAAGATAGCTTGATGACTAGTAAATATGAGATTAGGTCCACGCATGCGTTATTACATACAGCGGTTCTATACCAACCATTCCTGTAGTTTAAACAATCGAGATTTCCTTCCAAAAATATATTTTGTAGCCAACTCTGATAAACTGTAAAACAAACATCAAAAACATCAAGACCTGAAATAAATAAATAACCTCACATTTGTAATTCCACATAAATGTAGTTATAATGGCCTTCCATTGGGTTATCTTGTTTTTTTTTATATATATATTTTATACTGGGTCAGCTTCTTACGCAAAACAATAAACCAAATTCATCTCGTCATCGCAAACTTCGCAAAAATGACATGACAATTTACAGCTAAAATTGTTGCATCACGACCAGGCGCCTTTGCAACCTTTGCTGGATTATGTTTTTTTTTCTGGGACATCAACCGTCGATCCACCGAGGCGGCATCATTGATATCACAGGAAAAAACAAATCCAGTCAAGACTGCAACGGCACCCAGTTGCGATGCAACGATTTTAGCTGTATAACATTAATTATCTTTCTCATTTTCGACTGTAATTTATTCATAGAACAGCAGTAATGTAACTGTACTCGAATCAAGAAATCCAAAATTCTCTCAAACCACACAATGCACAGTCCTTGAATTTTGAATTCTATGTTTTTTTCTCTTTTTACATTAGGCTGGGATCTCGACTGGCTATTTAGAAAAACCTTGCCTTAACCCTAATGATCCGGAATGCCCTTCACTGGCTCCAAACAAGCGCTCCAAGGAGGTAAAAACAAAGTTTAGAAACTCATCAATAGTCTTAAGTTTAACCGTTAATGATAGCAATGACAGATGTACACAGTCACTCGGCAGTGCATGGGTTTCAATCACGAGCCATGTCATTAATTATATCATGCATATTTTGACAGAAGTACCTTTTGGGCCGCAGAGTCATTTCTTTTATCTTGTTTTTATTGTGTGTGTATGAGGTCTTGGTTTTGTCCCTGTTAATGCTAAATAAGTCTTCTTTGTATCATCTCTTTGTCTCTTCGTTTATTCGATATTCCGTTCTTTTTCTTACCTTTTCTTGTTCTTCCTCTCATTTTTTTTTTTTTTTGTCTTCGTCCTTTCTTTTTGTTCCTGCTTCTGTTTTTGCTCATTTGTTTTTCTTCCACTTTCTTCTTGGCCTTTTCTTCTTCTCCGCCGTCTTTTTGCCTTCGCTGCTGTATCTGGTTTGTTTGTTCTGTTCTGATTCTATTTGATCAATTTATCGTTCACAGGTTCCAGACGTTGGTTCCGTTCTTACAGGGGGGTGTAATGGGTTTGCTGCAAACTATATGAAATGGCAAGAAGAGTTAATAATTGGTGGGGTGGTCAAAAATAGATCTGGTACAATAAGAAGGTAAAGTTATGCATGCAAGGGAAAACGTTTGCTGCGATTTAGGGATCAATTTGTTCATCAGTTCTAATGTGAGATCAACAACTTGCGAGTTAAAAGATGGTCTTGCTGCAGTACAGGAGTTGACAAAATCTCTTTTTTTCCTTTTCTTTTGTGTTCAGTGCTGCAGCTCTTCAAAGTGCTGTGTTGTTAATGGGCGCACCAAATCTTTTGGAATACTACCAAGATGAAGATTGGGCTAAAGAAGGATACATAAACTGGAATATCACTACAACTAGAAATATCTTAAAAGCTTGGCAGAAAGAATTTACCAAGGTAAGACTTATGTGGTATTACGTACAATAGTCATATTGTCATGTCACTCTGGGAAATGATTTAGGTTGGTATTTTGCTATGCGCTACAATTGTATTCAACAGACAGCTATGCCAAATGTATGAACATAACATTTTTTTGACATGAGATTTATTATCTTAACGCTGAATTCCTAATATCTCATTATTCAGGCAAAGGAAAAATTTCATATCAATATGTTAACATTTTAGAAAGCAATTGAACAAAAACGATGAAATTAGTGGAATAGATAAGAATGGTAATAAGCTCGAAACAAAAGGGAATCGACACACCTAAACTTTGTGGAGTGATTCTCTAGTCTTGAGCAGATGGAGAGCTACAAGGAAATGCTTTTAATTTCTGAGCATAAATTACCAGTATGACGTCCCTAAGTATTCTTGAGTTTGCTCATAAAATGTTTCTGTTTTATTTCAGGTTATGAAAGAGATCACAGACCCCAATAGAGACGAGTTCAGTATACTGGCTTTCGCGTCTGAATCGTTCAATCAATTGTTGAGAGACTTCTCAAAGACAAGTACCGTTCGTTTGGCCATAGGTTATGTACTTATGGTGAGAAAATGTCACGACTGTTTTTATGCATCCAGTTAGGTTCACACTGATTGCACGTATCCAGATTTAAAATAAAAGCATCATCGTACGTAGGCATTTTATAAACCAGACAAAACATTCGCGTACGAATTTTATGACCGTTAATTATTTAAGTGCTCGTAAAAATCATTCAATTTATTTTATCTGTTACATACAAACAATTGGATTAATTGACTGTACATTTATGGCGTTTTATTCCGGATGATCTATCCTGCCATATGTATAGCCTAACCGTACAGCTTTCTGACTGTATATTTATGGTGTTTTATTCCAGGTGATCTATTCTGGTGTAACCCTCAAGCGATGGAATGACTCGGTCAAGTCGCATGGTGGCGTCGGTGTTGCGGGAGTGTTGTTAATTACCCTGGCTGTAGCAGCAGGACTTGGTTTCTGTTCTATTTGTGGTATTGCGTTCAATGCAGCCTCAACTCAGGTATTCTGACTGTTCAGTACACGCGCACAAAAAACACCATCGTTTTAGCGGGTAAATAAGTAAACTTGATAATGATGTGGAATATATATGACGCGTTCCTATGTGCGCGTTTCTATATGCAAATAGGTTTTATAAGTGTAGTACATTAGTGATTAGATATTGTAATTAGTGCTAGGAAAGGCCTATATCAATCAGGACGGTCGTGAACTGCGTCCTTATTTGCTCGTTCATGTCACTTAGTTGTGTGAGCTTTAGTGTAACAAAAAAATCAAAATACGCGATTTGATGGGATGATAATACAGTTTTATTATTGGGAAATATCATTTCTAATAAACTGCCAGTCTAATATCTAATATTTTAGAATCAGTGTAATTAAGTCTAGTAATCATGTGTTTTTTTGCTTTTTGATAGGTGTTACCGTTCCTAGCTTTAGGTCTTGGCGTGGATGACATGTTCTTGTTGGCTCATAGCTATGCTTCCATTTCTGATCGAGGAGACATTCACCCATCGGTAATTATAACTGACAGAATTATCATCATGTGGAAATGTGTCATTGAACTATGGTGTGACAAAATGTTACATGTAATCCTACTTCTGTGTAAAAAAAATTGCAAAGGTCACTCAACATAAAAAAAATGACAAAAAAACTTAAAAGGAACTTTCAATACTTCGATGGAAATGTTACAGTTGAGAATCCCTAGTGGCAAAAATCGTTGTCACTGAGATACATAACTGTTGTGATGTTACGCATATGTTCGATTTCGTGTTTCGCTCGGCATCGTCAGATTGGCCACAATGCTAACCATAAAATCTGTAACGATAAGCATAAAAAAACATAATTCTTGATAAGAGTGGAATTGTGCTTGCTTCATTTGTTATGAGTTTTAAATAACGTATATTCATGAATGACAAGTTTCTTGTTCGTTCTTGCAGGATCAGGTTGGGTACACCCTGGGTAATACTGGTGTTAGTATCTTCCTTACTTCATTCAACAACATGTTTGCTTTCCTAATGGCCGCTATCATTCCTATCCCTGCATTAAGAGCATTTTCCTATCAGGTAAGATTATTTAAAGGAACGTATGGGATACATTGCGTGGACCATTCTTTAGTAAATCAGATTTTTTTAGAATCTGTTACTGGAACGCAAAATCATAAAAGGCTAAAAACCTTACAATCTTTTATCCGATCAGCTAAAAATAAAATGGATCAAATGTAGATTTCAGTTGTAAGGTAACTTTTGGTTAGGTTTAGGGTTAGGTTTTGAACTTAGGGTTCTTAAGTCTTACTAAAACACAACACCAAATACCCCCCCAAAAAATACTTTGTTTCTTAAAGGCTGCTGTTGTTGTGATATTCAATTATCTGGCTGTTACCTTCGTCTATCCCGCCATGCTGGCAATTGACTTAAAAAGAAAGCAAGACCAACGATACGATCTGCTGTGCTGCTTTCAAAGGTACTGCTATATCACAACATACTGAATGTATATGAACTATGATCACAGGAACCACTTAAGGCTGAGTAAGCGGAGACAAAGAAGGAGACGGAAACACACTAGCGTGTGAAAATTAGCAAACGGAGATGGAAGCGGAGAAGGAAGATGACGCAAGCAAAAGAAAACCGTCTTTCACTGCTTCCTTGACTGTTTCCTTCACCGGTTGCATCTCTGCGTACTTCACTAGTAAAAACCGGCCTTTAGAAGCAATTGCTTTGATTTAAAGAAGGACTGATAGTTATTGCGCTGATAATATTTTGTGGTATTATCTCGCGCAGCTACATATCTAGCATTGCTATTCACAACTGATGAATATCGTATTGATGACCGAAAAGTCAAAGTCAAATAATAAGACATTGAACCCGCCCGTATACTAAGAAAATTCTATTAGTCAGTTGAAATTGTTTTCTATAATTCCAGAAACGGACCACAAAGAATCCTGATCACACCCAACAACTCATCGACAGACAGTGACCTGGTTCTCCGTAGATACCACAATTCAAACTGTTCCTTATCTTCTATGTCGTCAACTAACATGAATGCTGGCGCTGCCGTAGTAGCTTTACCAGGAAATATGCAGGCAACTGCCAGTGGCACGGTCTCCCTTCCTGGAACCGTCACAGTGACAGCTTCTGCCGTTGCGGATTTGACTAACAATGCAATGTTGCCTTTATCAGTCAGCGGTCTGACTGAATTGGATGATTTAGTAACTATGCATGCATCGAGTACGAACGATGGAAGATCCCAACATGGAGCTGAACCACGTGGAGCAGGATCGCGTTTCGAACGCGGTAATCGAACTCAGACGAACGAATGTACAGACATTGTACCGAAATTCCCCAACACTCGGTTTGATGCTTGGCGCAAACAAGTTGGACAAGCACCGAAGATAAGTCACAGAGCGTTTGAGCAGAGCTTACAACCCAACGCTCGAGTAGATGGGCCAGTGTCTTCACAATCACAACGTAATAGGAACTCAGCCAATTCTACTCGTGTTGAATCGACTAGTTCATCCACGTGGAAGATGTTGAAGGAGAAACTGAAGTACTTATCCCTTACTAACTTTGCGAAGTGTTATTATGGACCATGGCTACAGAAGTTTTCCACGAAGGTATGTCACTTAAATCATCGTTGCAGACGTTTGGTGTATTGTCTCTTTGATTATAGTTCAGGTTTTTAGAGGTCATTGTCCTTGTTGCTGTTTTAATTGTTCACTTTGGTTTTCCTCTCTTGCGCTTATCAGCCGTCATTTTCTTTTTGTTTCTCTCCTTTGTTTTACTTGTAATTTTCTTCGTTTTTGGTGCCTTTTTTCCCTTTCTCTCATCCATATGGTGTTCAGTTTCACAATATTTACAAACAGATTTCGTTATAAAATCAATTGTTCTCTGTCTACAGATCTTTGTTATCTTTGTGTTTGCGTTTGTTGCCGGAGCATCAGCATATGGATGCATGTTAGTGCGCGATGGGTTAGACTTGACCGACGTAGTTCCTCGTAACAGTACAGAACACAAGTTTGTCACAGCACAAATGAAGTACTTCTCCATTTATCCAATGTATCTTGTCACCAAGAAAGACTTTGATTATCCAAATAAGCAAAAACTGCTGTACAAGTACCATGAAGCATTCAAAAGTGTAAGTGGGAAGTTAGTTAGTTAGTAAGATATCAATGTTTGACCATGCAAATATGTAGATGAGCGTTTAAAAAGGTCTTGGTGTGAATGCTGTGTCGATAAAAAAGGTTATCTGAGAGAAGTGGAATACTGGGGGGTGTTGAAAATACCGAGACACTCCAAATCCCAACGTCTCCTGCGGGAGAGGTGTTACATAAACTGACTATTTGTTTGATTATCATTAAAGGTCTCCAATGTTGTCAAATCTCCCGAGTTGCATCTCAGGCCGTTCTGGCTGATGTTCTTTAGAAACTGGCTCAAAGGTAAAGAATCTGTTTGCTCTGACAACTTCGAGTTGTTACAAATCGCACTAGAACTAAATTGTCTGGCACGAAAGATACGTATGTCATATTATCAAACATTTGAACGGTGACTTCAATAAAATCATTTTCATGAGTATAATAAAATCATTTGGATTCTCTCTGACATTTTTAGATATCCAGAAGGCTTTTGATCACGATTGGGCCGTTGGTACAATTAACTATACGGGCTGGAAAGAGAACGCTACTGACAGTGGTATTCTAGGTTATAAAATGTTGATACAAACTGGAGATGAACATATACCATTAAATAGATCACAAGTTCGTTCTGTCAGGCTGGTAGATGATAAAGGCATAATCAATCCTAAAGCGTTCTATAACTACTTGACTGTATGGTATAATGTGGATCCCATGGGGTATACTTCTGCTCAGGTATATTAAATTAGAGACAGACAAACACACAGATCGACAGATAGACAGACAGGTAGACAGACGGAGAGACAGACAGATACACGAACAGACAGGCAGACAGACAGTACGAACAGTCAGACAGACGAACAGACAGGCTGAACTAAATGAGTCTATTACATAAAAACAAATCAAAATAATTATTATGGATACTCTTCCTTTTTTTATTTTCATGTTTCTTTTTATTAGTTATTTTGTTTTTAATCCTCTTTTTCTTCATCGTTGTCTTTCTAGGGTAACATTAGGCCCAAACCTGGTAACTGGGTCAACATGAGAGATCCAAATGAGTTCCGCAACGTTGATAGTAAGTATATTGAAGATATGTGACGACAACACTGGTTAAATTGCAATGTAATTGTTTTTCTTACGCCCTGTGTTTTATTCAGTTGATCCAGCAAAACCAATCGAGTTTGCACAAATAATGTTTTATTTGGTAAACTTTAAAGATACAGAAGAATATGTCAAAGTTATTAAGGTATTGAAACATCGAACCTCACTAACAATCCTTCTCAAGACTGCACAAACAGTCTTCCTCAAGACCGGACTTACAGTATTTCTCAAGACCGCACTAACAATCTTTCTAAAGACCACAAAAACAATCTAAAGGTGCCGTTACACTGCGCAATTTTCTCAGCAACTTGTCTCTTAACGCCGTTGCGAAACAAGTTGCAGGGAAAAATAGGTCCCTGTTACACTGTGCAATCGTTCTCAGCATTTTTCAACAGTTTTGGCCGAGGTAAGCTGGGGAGATGTTACTGGAGGGGTGATACACTGTACAATGGCGCTACAAGTTGCTGCAATGCGTTGCGGAAAGTAGACTTGAATTCTACGCTGTGCTCAACGTTGCGCATCGAAAAACATTGTGAGACAACCCCTGTTACACTCTGCACTTGTTTCGTAACGGCGTTGCGAGACAAGGTACTGAGAAAATTGCGCAGTGTAATGGCACCTTTAATCTAGACCACACACTAACAGTCTTATTTCCCAATTGCAAACAGTTCATACAATTACTCAGTCAAGGTTGATTGAAGCCAATCATTGTTATGTTAGTTTCTACTTATTATAATGGTCTATAAAGTAATTCGTAAGGTTAATTTGGCATGCATGGCTTGGCATTTTGTGTTCATTCGAAAGTCTGCAACTGCTATCTATTCTGAAAATCTTTTTGATTATTTTTCTTAGGTGATTATTCTTTGTTGCTTTTATAGGAAGTGAGAGAAATCTGTAATGACTTCGAGTCGAAAGGTCTGCCGTCCTACCCCAGTGGAATACCATTCACATTCTGGGAACAGTATATATGGTTAAAAGATCGTTTATTAATTGCCATTGGTGTTATTCTGGCTGCTAGCTTTGTTGTCATTATGATTGTCTTGTGGAACGTCATAGCTGCTGTTATTATTGTAAGTACGTCTTAACCTATAGTCTCCACTCCCAGCCGTTTTTACTGTCGGCTTCCCTCACTAAAAAAACTGCTGCAAAAATATACTTGTCTGTATAAGAATTGTTTCTCACTCCGCAGTATGCCACGAGTGTGTTTCTCCAGGTTCTCCGTCATTACATCAACTGTGAAGTGAGGAAAATAGTCAATGTATGGTCGGGGCAACGAGTGTTTGACTATTTTAGGCAAAGAGACTGTATAAATACTCATATAATACTTCATATTAAGTCAATGTTTTTTTTAATTATTTTATTATTTTCCCATATATTTGTTTTTGTGTGTTTTGGTGCACGTTAATGTATTAAAATCATTTGCCATACATTTTTGTACATTTCTAGGTATTTATATTAAGTATGATCACCTTCCAAGTGTTTGGTTTCATGGGTTTGGTCGGTATCAAACTCAGCGCTGTTCCAGCCGTTACTCTCATCTTGTCTGTTGGTGTTGGCGTAGAATTTACCGTTCATATGTGCTTGGTGAGTATATAGTTACCCTTGATCAACATCATCACATACTCTGAACTGTCCCTCGCGTATATGCGGGAAAGTTTCAATTTTCACCATCAACTTTCGTGATAACGTTATTGGTGCTTACTTTTTATAAAGTGAATAGTTATTGTATAGTTTGTTAAGGTTTCTGTGGGTCGTAAGCTCATGCAGATAGAAGATAAAGTGATTAATTGTTGTTGACTTTATGTGATCTTGTATAATTGTTTTGTCTTCTTTCAGGCATTTCAAACTGCAGTAGGGGATAAAAACAAACGAATGCAAAAAGCCATTGAGCAAGTATTTTCACCGATTACGCACGGTGCTGTGTCTACGCTACTTGGTGTGATAATGTTGGCTGGATCAGACTTTGATTTTATTGTAAGGTACGTTCGTTACTTGGTGTGATAATGTTGGCTGGATTAGACATTGATTTTAGTACGTAGGTACGTACGTTCTACAGGTGATAAGATGAGGTCTGTAGCTATAAATATTGGTGTTGCGGTGACATTGACAACGAGAACATTCCCACAGCTCGTGAATGACAAAATTTTACATCGAGTGCAAATGATATTGTGTAGTAATTTATAATTTCCTAATTCCTTGTAGATATTTCTTCCACCTTCTATGTGCTCTAATATTCATTGGTTTTATGAATGGATTACTGCTTCTACCCACATTACTATCGCTGGTTGGACCTGCACCAGAGGTACGTGAACACTTACTACTTACTGAGACACCGGTTAGCCCTGGCACAACCACAGCTGCCTGTCAGGTTACGGCACTTTATAGAAGTGCTGTACTACACTCAGTATCGCAGGCTCATTTCCAAGGGAGGGCCAACCGATCCACTCGACCAAATTAATTTTATGATTCTCACATAATATACAATTTGTTCCTTTTAAGAATAGACCCCTGTACTGCTGTAGTTTTAGTTGTGCCTTATGTAGTTTGCTAAATCTGGGTTCTTTTCTTTTAGGCGGAAGAAATCCGGCCTCCCGGTACATCATCATCGGCAGGCTCTCAACGAGAACTACTCCCCGTCTCATGTCGAAGATCACCTCCTACTGACTCACAAATGTGCATCTTGGACGCTTCTACAACATACGACAGTAGACATGAAGACAGAACAGAAAGCAGTAGACGACACAGGAAAAAGAAAAGACCTGAAAATTGTTATCGTTCAAGACGTATTCACGAAGGAAATAGTCGTAGTTCGCCATCACGAGTGCAGTATGACTTAGAGTCAACTAGTTCAGTGTTAGCGCGAGTTACGGCGACTGCTACAGTTACTGTTGAAGTGAAAGCTGAACAGAGACCTAATGACCGAACTGTAAATGATCGTTCTTATGATAGTTGTGGCAGTACTAATAGAACCAGTCATGAGGGAGTGACGGTCGTGGATTTGGAAGATCACGCCGATGGAAAATAGGTAATCAATGTGTCTGTATCATTTTGGAATTTTTATCATTATCACCATCATCCGCACCGTGCGCATGACAAGAACCCTACGACTTCTGCAAGTTGACCAAAGCATATATTCATATCTTGTTATTGTTTCAGATGTTGTCATGCCCTACCCTGTAGGGTATTATAAAAACAAGACAAACGGTCAGGTGACGGACGTCTCTCCAAGAACAAGTGTGGAATAGCACCAACTCTCCGTCCTGTGTTGGTCGGCATTTGGCTGACTAATAACAACGCAAATAAAACACGGTGGAAAAAAACTGCAAAATACAGAGAAATGATTTACTGTCAGGAGTAGTAGATGCGGGACCAACGATGCAGCATCAAAGTTATAATACGAGTATAAAAGTATGGGACATTATGTGACGGAAGAATGCATATAATGTAAAAAATGTATAGCATGTCCTTACACATACGTGCGAACAGAAGCTGCATGGAATGTTGTCGGAAAAAGTATATAATGTGACAAAAACGTATGACTTGTGCCGTAACTGGAAATAAATGGATCACATGGAAAATAGTGCGAAACATAAGAGGAAGAAATCCAATTGATAATGTACAAAGTAATTCCACTTCGTGGAAAAGGAATGCACGTATGGTGAACAACGATGACAAAATGCATTGCATTCAGTAGGAAGAAAATACGGTGCTGCACAAAATAAAGTGAAATAAGTACACAGTGTACATATCTTGTAAAAAAACGTATGGCTTGATCTTCATAAAAATATATTATGGTGTACAAAGAAAACACATGGAAAGGAGGGATTGGAATGCTCAAACAAAAGATAGACAATAGTGCATGAAAAGATCAACACAAACAGGTCGAACAAAAGCACAACTTCAGTGGTTTGTAATAAAGTGCGAATATTTAGTTCAGAATATTGAAGAAGTATGATAATTCTGGTCCTTCGAGAACATATGCACAACCTCCCAAAATGAATTGTTGAACAGAACATCGTTATATTCATCTTATAGGAAAAGAAACCAGACTACGTCAATTTTACAATCAAAGAAACAAAAGTACTTCAAATAAAATAAGAGGATTATATAATAGAGGAGTACTTAACATAAGCAAAAACGAAAGATGGTCAACAGATGGCGAGTGAATGGGCTGCAGATCTATTGTAGCCAAGGCCAAGTTGCCAATAAGAACGAAACCTATACTTCTACAATTTGTATCAGAACGTGTGCAGTCAACGCCAATAAGAGAACAAATGGATAATCTGAAGTTCTATTTGTGTTAGAAAGAGGTGTAATTCAAGATATGTTAGACTTGTGTACGAAGTAGTTCTCAAGAGGATGCCATTGCCATCCTGGAAGTCTTATGGTTTGAACTGTTGATGTACGTACTTATCCACGACCACTTTAGGGGTCCTAATCAGCGGCACGATGACAACAACGATCATCGCTGCAATATATCTTCATAATATAACATTCTAGATCCACCGATCTGTTCCGTGCGTAAAGTGCGCTCAAAGGACGCGCATTAGTTGACAGAATTGAACTTCTGTTTTAGATAAGTATTTTCAAATTCCGCTATATATATACACACAATGATTCAAACATCGTATAATTTATTTATTCATTCTGTAAATATTATATCAAGTTCTGATCGTGTAACTCTGAATACAAGGCTACTCAAAATGGATGTCAAACACTATATATATATACATTTTCAAAGTTTTTTCGATTTTTTTTTTGGAAAAATGTGCACAGGAAAAATACAAAACAGCAAAGCAAACAAACACATTATCAGTTCAGTTGGAAACATGTACCAATAAACACAAATATACAAAGAAAAATGCTGTCTTCCGTCTTGGCGCCTCCATGGCGCGGCGCTCAAAATTTTCACCTATGATAATTCATTTGCATTCTTTTCCGTCTACCTTCCAACCAATCAGTGCAAATAATATACCCGTGAAACAGGTAGGATATATTAGACAAGACATAGAAATTCAAGTGTTGCAAGATGAAAAACTTGAAAAATCATGCCGAATAAAATATTGTTTGAGTGTTTGTATTGTTGTGTCTTCAACAGTACGTAATCCGCGCGTCTTAGAGCATATAAGCACTTGCCTATACTGGACACGGATCGCCTATTTCTAAATAGTTAAACTTATGCAACACATACAGTGCACGCATTAAAAGTGTACCACTAAATAGTGCTATTTTATGCTAATTCTATTGTTTTCTTTTGTTTGATTAGTGCTATTTACTGCTAAATAGTGACAACTGTTGCACACTTTTAGTGCGTGCACTCTAGCACCTAATTAGAAATTAGTTAGTAACCTATCTATTTCAGGGTTATATTATTTGCACTCCATGCATCGTGCTGATTGTTGTCACGTTGTGAACACCATCAATATTCTGCTTTCCTGAATGGCCCGTTACGCTATTTTCTTAATAGGTTTTCCTGAACAAACAATTTGGTTTGTCCAGGTAGTTGCATTCCTGCCCTATCAAATTGGTTTTCCAGGTAGGTGCATTTACCATATTTTATTACGGTGTGTTGTCAAAGTACGAGGTCTATTTTCAAGACGACGTACGAACATCTTTGCCGTGAATCTACTTCAAGTGTTTTAGTTCACAAGTTGATTACTCAAGAAAAGCAAGAAAGGGGATCTGCTGTCAATAAGTACGCAGAACACACTTGGCTCGTTATCGTAACATGCCGTATTCATGATGGGGCACACGCCAAGTATATGCAAACCTTATCGTGGGTCACGAGGGGTCATTAGGGGGCAGGCCGGTCCACTTTTTGGTCTTTGAAATTGGGATTTAATGCAGTGAGAGCGAGTGTGATTCGCGACTTTGTAACAGTAGAACTGTGATAACTTGAAAGGATCAAACTTTAGACTCGGTAATGGAACCAGTGACTCACAACCTCATGGTTCCACATGGTCGGACAAAATTGTCGTTGTTGCGTTAAGCTTTGACTGGCGCCCACCACCAAGTGCATGCTGGGATTGAAATAATCCCCGTCCATTACTGTTGGTTTATTTTTCTACCGACACGGCCAATTCCTGACTTTTTTACATTCCGTTTAAGTCATAAGTAAGACGATCCTTGTAGATAAATATATATATTTCTGACCTTGAAGCAAAAATAACTATCCTACTAAGCACATCAGATCTTTCAATCGACAAGAATCGATTAATTAAAAAAGATGCCTTAGCATTAGATGGTTCCGTTGAATAACTACCAATGACACCAAGCAGATACAACTATACGAGGGCGGGTAATCCTTGAATTACGCGCTTCGAGTTACGCGCTAGACCACGCCACGTCTCGGACGCGCTCAGCGCGTAACTCGATGCAACTTATCTAGTTTAGTGTCTTCGAGTTACGCGATGGGCGCACAATTAGTGTCTTCGAGTTACGCGCTAGGCGCATAACTCGATCTAACTAACCTAATTAAGTATCTTCGAGTTACGATGACAAATTACAAATGCCAACTATATATTTTTA
This sequence comes from Diadumene lineata, assembly GCA_918843875.1. NCBI lineage: Eukaryota > Metazoa > Cnidaria > Anthozoa > Actiniaria > Diadumenidae > Diadumene > Diadumene lineata. Next base: position 2,717,210 of record OU974071.1, read on the forward strand.
AACTTTGGCTCCAATTTTTTTTTAATGTTTTAGAACCATTTCTTTCTAGAAGCTAATCTGTTCAAATTTTATACAGAGTGCCGTATGTTTATCGTACATTAATGAGTATTATTGCTGGCCATCTTGCGTATAACCTTAGTGTACATCAATATATTCATCTATATTGATAACAGTTACCAACATTTATTTAGAGAGGCTGCAGTCACGCGAGCTTTGCATCACAACCAGCATGGAAATGACATACTGTTGTTTCGTTCCATAATGAAGTCATGAGAAATCTACGAAAATCATTTGATTGCTTATAATCATAGCTGTTAATCATAAAAGAATTTCGTTTAATTCCACACTTGCGAATATGAATATATTCAGTGAGCTGTAAATCCACGTGTGGATACTGTGATGTTTGAACACTTTCAAAATGGGCTGATTGCTACCCATTTGATGTTTACACGACATATACAGAGCTCTAGCAAAGAAACGAGACATCAAAATTAGTTATAAAATCTAATTATGATGCAAATTTCCCAGGCGAAGAAATAGATCAATATGAATTACCCTTCTATAACATTTTTCCATGGTTGCATGCGGACCAACAGTTGTATCTACTGAAACATGTGCTCACTTGTCTAGTATAACACAGTAATCAGGTGAAAACTAGCAAAAACAAACGTCATGTCATGTCAAAATGATAGCAACAGGAAGATATGGCATTTGTGGTTTCTGTTAGTGAGCAGTAAACTGAAGAAAACAGAAAACGTTTAGTGTTTTCCATGACAAATCTCCTTTATCTACACTCAGAGCACCCCTTGGTCATTGTGTGGCCTCCTTAAACACAGTTCAAAGAACTAATTACAAAAGAACAATTTCATACTTTTCATGGAAAAAACTTAACGCAAACAAAGATAAGAGAGGTAACCATTTAATTGTCTAGGACATTTAAACCGTAAATCACTCTTTTTGAAATGTTTATATCAGTCACACTCGGAGCGGCGTTAGTTTACTTCAACGCGTGACACTCGATTTAGCTAGTACTAGTTTTCGACGAACGTTGTTCAGATCTACATATGGATCGTTACAAGCTTAAGGAACTATTTGACTCTTTAGTGGATTCTTGGAAGAGGCATTTGTTATTATCACCTCAGCGCAATTTTCTATGGAAATTGATTCTATAGATTGAAACGTGCTTCATAAGCATTACGTATACACTTTATAATGACTTTCCTTTAGACTCCTATTCAGATTTATAATAAAAATTGTAATTTTTGTAATCATTGTATCATGTAATATATGATTCTGAATAAAAATTGATTGATTTTGTCTATGAAAAAATATTTTTGTAATAAATAAACCAAAATGAAATAAAAACAATGAATTCTATTGATTTTTGCTATTAAATTAAAAAGAGCGTAACTCGAAGACACTAATCTATGTTAGTTCCTTCGAGTTATGCGCATAGATTAGTTAGACTAGTTGCATCGAGTTACACGCTGGGCGCGGTCGAGACAAATTTGGGCGTGGTCTAGCGCGTAACTCGAAAAGCGCGTAACTCGAGCATTACCCGATCCCCTATTACTATAGAGAGTGAAAACTGATTTCTGTTGAGGGCCAAAGTAACAACAGAGAAACATTGTTTCTAGTTTGTAATGAGAACCAGATGGATAAAAACAAAATAGAGCAAAGATAATAGTAGACACCATGCAGTGACAAAATTGACTTCGTACGCGAAACCGGAAGATTTAAAACCACTCAATTCATTAGTCTAAAAACGATAAACAGCTTCTGGCCATGAAGGCCTGAATAGTTTATGTCATCTTTAAGTGTATTGGAATAACATTCAATAAAGATGACGATTCGGTGACGCGCTTCTGATGATAATAATAATAATAATATGGTTTATTGGATATACGAAATGGCACTAAATGGTATTGAAAATTTACCCACTAGCGTTCTTTCTCAGTATCATATTCAAAATGTTCAATTTATAAGAATGTTTTTTTATTATCAGTAAAACAAGTTGGCATGTTTATAGTAAAGTCACAATATAGACATTAAACTGCTTCATAGACAGAAAACTCCATATGTGAAGCAAGTTTACGATGTATAAATTCTGAACTCGTTCCAGTGGCTTTTCATTTTTTTGGGGGGCTTAAAATGAATAGCTATTGAGGCGAGATTTTATATATATGAATTCACAATGATTTTGCGTTTATGGTGCATTAGTGTGTTGTGATTATTTAGCCTCCTGCGAAGGCAACATTGTTAAGGGTTATGGGCTTTCTGTTTTGGAGAGAAAGAGGAGGAATGGAGAGAGAGTATGGATAAATCATTTTTCCTTAATTGTTCAGGAAAAACGTTGTCTGTTGGGACTAGTTATTCCTCTTTATACTGTTTCACAAAATTATTGTATTTTTGGCCAACTTATCAAGTAGGCTATTGGATTTTCTGTGGTGAAAACGTCAAAGAGAGGCAACCACCTCTTCCTTTAATCTTGACACAGGAAGCCCGGGTGTTTAAAAATGAGTCACCCACAAGGATAATTTGTGATGATATCATTATGAACCGAAGTCGATATTAGTCTTTTCCATTGTGTTGAACTCGTATGAACCACGCCCATCCATGTACAACACGTACTGAAAGGGAAAAAACACAGTATGAATTATGTAAATGAAGGTGAAAATGATAGAAACCACATAAAGGTCTGCCCTGAATCCCTACCTCATGATATTTCCATAGTGACTTCCTATGAGACACAGTAAACAGAGAAATACCGACCTAAAAAGAGCAATGAATAAAAAAATAATAAATAAATAGATAAAAATAACCAAGCAAACAAATTAACAAATACACAAAGAATTGAATGAATAAACAAAAAGCACGAAGAATTGAATAAATATACACATATACAAAGAAGTGAATAAATAAACAAATTAACAAAAAACTGAATGAATGAACAATTCAAAAGTCATCCTAAAGACGACTGAAGCAGACCACAGTTACCTCTCTGCAGTGTGTGTACATAAATCCTTCAACATCAACGCTGACAGCACTTGTACATTCATCCAAGATAGCAAACTGAGGCTTGTGGTAAAACAACCTAGCCATCTGCCAAAACAAACAATAATAATCATACTTCTAGTCAAATTTCACATGTGTACAATTTAATGACATCAAAGAAGACACCTAATCATTTGTTTGAATTGTATTCAATGAATGAGAAGTACTACTTATATAGACTAGGCATAGATATGATCCAGATTGTTTCACTGTTTGTTTACCGCTATTCGTTGTTTCTCGCCTCCACTGAGTACATCCATCCAATCCTACAAACAAACAATAATCAGTTTAACGGAGCACAAATCCAAACGTTTTCCATATAGGCAGAGTTAAATATTTGATAATGCTCCTGATAACCTTGACATGAGATTTTGACAGTGATTATTGATGATGATGTTGATGAAATGATGATATGGGTAAGTCCAATAATGATAACAATTTTTGGCAAGTCTTATAAATGTATCTGAAATGTGTTCAACAAGCTGTAGCAGACACTACCAGCATCACCACCACCAACATGATATCCACCTGAATAGTGTCCCATCCACCTTCTCTCTCAAGAATATAACCCAGCTGAACCTGAAACAAAATATACAAGTAAACAAAACAAACCATAACAGATAATGAAAGAGCTTTCCATAGCAAAAACACCTAAATGAATTCTATAGCCAGGCAAATCTGGCTAGGAATTATACCACACTGTTACATAAACCCATTACACCACAACATGGAGTAGAAAATGATAAATGTTCAATCTGTTTCAACTGTTGATGTGAATCATTTCCCTTGTTGTTACCCAAGCCAATCCATACTTTTTATCCACTTAAAGAAATTGGGTCTCTAAAAAGGCTAAAGGATTAACAGATCTATGAACAAAACTAAGCGTACCTGCTTTAGGAATTCCTCTAAGTCTTTATCAGAGACTCCCTTTCTTGCCTGGTCAGCCTGGGTGTGAGGATAGATGACCTGATCTCGTAGAGTACCCAATGTCATGTAAGGACGCTGTATGGAAATGGACAATAAACATGCTACTATGAGAGTAAGGACATTTTGAAGAAAAAAGCAAGAAGGGATAATAAATGAATATAGGAAAGAAGGAGAAAAGAAAGAAGAAATGAATATAGGCAAGAAGGATGGAAGGAAGGATAAATGAATATAGGAAAGAAGGAGTTTAAGGTGGGAATTAACAAAAAAAAAAGGAAAGTAGTTTTTTGATTGAATGACTACAGAAGGTGCCCAGGGAGCAGAGTGTAAAGAATGGTATGTAGGAAGTATAAAGGGGTAAAGATACAAAAGAACAAGGGAGGAAACAAAGCCAGAAAGAGGGTTGGGCAAACATAACGGGTAATAGAGGATAATGGGGGAAATGCAGTCATGGAGTGAGGCAAGGACTGTGGCAGCTGACAGAAAAAAGTGGAGATATTTAGTGGAGGCCTTATGTGTCACTAGGTGCGCAGAAGTGAAATGAATGGGGGAAAAGGATAATGGAGGGAAGGAGTTAATAATAATAATAATAATAATGAGTCTTCCCTAAGCGGGAACTGCATGATCTGAGAACAAACGTCTCAGATTTACAATTTTTTGCAGTGGAGGACTTGTCGGACTGCTATCAAGTCGGCGCGAATCGCAGCCAAGCAGTTTACAATCTTAAGTATTGTTAGTGATATGTGCCTCCGAGACCAGACTGTTGTACCGGGAGACGATCCCCTACTCTTTGCGACAGATACAACAGGATCTTTTATGTCCACTTTATGACAAGGTTAGAGTGAAAGCAGACAGGACCTCCGGCTTTACGTCCTTATCCGAGAAGACGAGGCACTGAGAGAGGTCTTTGGACCCAAGGTCCGATGCCTTAACCACTAGGCCACCACGTCTCTCGATGTTAGATGTGAAGAAGAAGGGAGAGAGAATCAAACAAATGAACATTACCTGAGGAATATAGAACAGCTTACTTGGCTTTGGTTTAGTAAGTTTACCATCAAACAGTGGCCAAAGCTGAAAAACAAACAACATGAAAGTACATTAAACAAACTGTGTACATAATAAAAAACGTATGCAAGATATGCTAGTCTGGTATTTACCTCTCCAAGTATTCTAAAGAGAGAACTTTTACCACATCCATTGGGTCCACACACCAAGACATTCATCCCAGACCCAACCTGTGAGTAACCAACGAGTAACATTTACATAATACACTTAAACATAGGAAAGTGATCTGAATTATCAAATCAGGTATGAATCAATAAATATATGAACTGCTGAGTGTGAATGATTGAATGAATGAATGGCTGGATGAAAGAAAGTATCAATAAATGAATGAATGAATGAGCATTTGAGTGTATGAATTAATGGATGGATGAATGGATGAAAGAATGGTTAAAAGATTGATTGAATGAATGAATGAATAAATGAATGCATTAATGAAAGAATGGTTAAAAATGTATGGAACAAATGTGTGAATGAATGGACAAATGAGGATGAACAAATAAATGAAGAAATTAAGCATGAGAATAAATGAATGAATGAATGAATTGACGATTGAATAAACAAATGAAAGAGCCAACAAACAAAGAAACAAAGAAAGATACAAAGTAATGAGCAAATAAAAGAAAACATACCTCAAAAGTCATATCCTCAACTAAGACATCACCATTTGGAGTGACCAATGGGACATTTTCAAACCTACAAACCAACCATCACAATGTGTTCAAATACAACAAATACAACTTACAATAGTTCATTAATATTTCAACATTTTACCTGATCAGGTGGTCTTTCTCAATTATTTCTCCACGTCTATTGGTCAACTCTGCTACAGAGATTTTCTTAGTTCCTTTTAAAATAAATAAAAATCACAGAACTGATGTTGTCTTTTCTAATTTTATTCTTAAACTCTGAGGTCGTATCTTAGTTTGTTTTAGATTTCTTGCATTTAATTGAGTTGGTTCACTACAGTCAAATTAATGATTGAATGACATCTTTCCATTTCAAAACTTTTTTTTACATGTAATACAAATTGCAAAAACTTTTAGTCATTTCTTGGCCTTCAATAAATTTGCCTGAGTGGACCTTGCAGTAGCACATTCTATCATTGTTTGATTTCAACAGTAAAGATGTAAATCAAAGCAAAGATATAAAATGGCAGATGACAATTAACAAATTTGTCTGTAGGTCACTTGTACCTTTCATGTCTTCATTATCTTCATGTCTTCTGCCGCTAATCAATGTTCTCTGGTAATCACCTTTGTTGAGATCACTCAGGACTTTCATGAGTTCTGATACCCTGGCAGTGAATCTAGTGAGCAGAATTATGTTGAGTATTACACAATTGATGATAATATAATATGTAGAAATCCTTTTTTATCTTTGTCATGTCTGCATACACATGCATACAGTGCAGTGTCAAACTTGTCAATCTGCTGGACATTTAGGGTCATATTTTCATGTAGTTTCACAAATAATGTCTTGACTTGTGTATTATTGTACAATGATGCATGCAACACACATTAAACATTGGAGATTTTCACCACATTTTAAAACTAATGTATAATAATTTAGGATTGTCAAAACAATGTTTAGAGTAAATATTAGAATCTATATCTGACATTTGGATCCTTGCAAAGGGAGGGAGTCCAAATGTCCTTGCCTAATAAAAATGACGGATAGCTGTTTTCAAAATGTATGGAGCAAATCGTGCAACTAGGATGGCTTACCCAGCTAAACGAGTCATCTCTCTGCCAGCTAAAACAAGCCTTCCAATTGCCTCAGCCATTTTCACCAGCATACGACCACTACGATAATAATCCTAGAAAATAAAGTACAGTCTTAGTGGTATGGCAACATAATAACTATTGGACTAACACATAGTCCAAATAACTCAAATTTAAGATCAGTGAGTCTAAAGTGTTTAACATTGAGAGTGGAAACAATATATTAGCGAAGAACCAATTACTAATATTAGAACAAAAACAGTGCTAAGAAAAGAACTATTTACATAGCACTACAGGTTCACAGTTATTATAACTCTTGCAGACTGTGACTGGATGATTCAGTATTCTGCAAATTGTGATTTGTTCATTGTAGGCTCCAGTGTCACAGGCATGCAAAGACGATATCATTTCAACATTAGAGGTGACAAATGGTTTTTCCAAGACTTTCAAAGATGACGAGATGCATGTTTTAAAATTTGAGCCCGAGACTTTCAAAAATCGAGGCTGAGATTTTTATTGAAAATTTTCAGATGCTGAGACTTTACATTGGACTTTATGTTCTACTTTATGTTCTACAATATTCCTAGATTCCAAGACCATTTTAAATTGAAATTTCATAAAACCATTTGCCACCCCTAACAATGTTTCACAGACTATAATTTGTAAAATGCTATCATTAGCAGCTACACCACGAGACTATGACAAGCTCCTCACCTCCATCCTAACGTCATGTGCACTGTTGCGCAGCTTAGTGTTTGATCCAGAAAGAAACGGTCTACTGACAACATAGAAACCACAAACTGTAGCCAGATCTACACAAACCAAAAGCAAAGAACAATTCAATACCTCATGTTTTATTGAACAGGTAAACAAATTTAAGACTGTCAATAGATGGAGTTAACATACAGTCATGTGTTCCTTGGAACCACAATCAATTTTAAGACAAAGTTTTGGATAATTATTGAAGGGTTCAAAGCAAAAATGGCTTAAGTATATATAATTAATTTCTTTTAATTCTATTCATTTTTCATTTTTTCGTTGTTATGTTGTGACTACCAATAGTAAAAATATTCACTAATTCACAAGTTGTCAATTTTTAACCAGAGTGTGCAGTTGCTTTTATGGATTTAATTTGATTTGAATTTCATGAAAAAAGCCTGTTCTTGTGTAAATCTGTTTATTTGAGTGTTAGGCTACTCACATTTAGCAATAATATTATCAATGATTCCCATACTAAATCTAAACTTGACAAAGTCTTTAAGATGAACTATCTGCAACAAATAATTAAAACTAAATAAAACAAAACTGAGATGTTAGAGTTATAGAGTTATAGAGTTCATATGATTGGGAAACAGTACTATATTGTACTGTAGCAGCTGTTGTTTTTAAGAAACTATTTGAATTATCTACAGTATCGTATGCTGCTTCCTACTTATGTGAAAAACCACTCCAATGGATATGATATGTGACCAGTAGGGCTATGGGTATGAAATGGGTATAGAATTGGTATCAGGTTTGGGTATCAACAGGATATTACACAAAAAAAACATTTTTACATACAGCAAGCAAATTAACAATCTTCAAACATGTCAACAAACATTCCAAGAAACAAACTAAAAAAGAAGTAAACATGAAAAAGGAAAGAAACAAGTCAACAAACAACCAATTAAACAGAGAATCATAACAGAACCTACCAGTCTTCTAAACGTTGATTCTATGGTGACTTTTTCCCTTTGATTACCCTGATAGAATGCTATCTCCTCACTGAAAAAACAACAACAACATAATGATTAGTTCTGTTACAGCATCAATTTCCCTGCATTTAATTTTACATCTCTGGTCTTCCTGTGTTAAGAGTGCAACAGGAAGCCCAACAGGGTAAGCTAGGTGATGGGCCAGTTGCACAAAACCTGAATATAGTTATCCACTGGATAAAAGTTATCCATCCTATAGAATTTCTTTAGAATTTATCTGGATAGCAATTTATCTGGTGGATAGTAATTTATCCTTTTTATAGTGTTATCCAGGCTTTGTAAAACCAGCTCCAGATAATAACAACACATTGATAACTTATCTGTACTCTATAACAACATGGACAACACATTGATAACTTATCTGTACTTAACATACCTATTAGTAATAAGTCTTGAATTGACATAACGGAACTCTCCTTCAAGATGCTGCTCTTCCACTGTCATTTTACCAACAGGTCGTCGTAGCCTACAAAATAAACAAGAAATATATCATCTGTCATGGAGTCCCTGTGTTATTTATGGAGCTGCTGTGTCCACCTTGGTCATTTTAGTAAACTAAGTAGAGTTGATGATTCCTGTATGGAGGTCCATTGTGGTGAAGTTTGACTTACTTACCTTGTAAGAATTAGACCAGATATTGCAAGATATAACAACATATAGGCAGGACCCTGAAATAGCACAAAATATACACTGTGAATGAACATAATTCACTTGTCTGACATGCCTGTTAAACTGCTCCTGATTCTCACCTGTACTCCTATGGCCCCACTTAACTTGTGAACATAGATGACTATATCTAATACAGGCTGAAACATAATGGAACACCATTGTTATCATCATTACCATAGTTACCAACATCATCATTGTTATCATCATTACCATAGTTACCAACATCATCATTGTTATCATCATTACCATAGTTACCAACATCATCATTGTTATCATCATTACCATAGTTACCAACATCATTGTTATCATCATTACCATAGTTACCAACATCATCATTGTTATCATCATTACCATAGTTACCAACATCATTGTTATCATCATTACCATAGTTACCAACATCATTGTTATCATCATTACCATAGTTACCAACATCATCATTGTTATCATCATTACCATAGTTACCAACATCATTGTTATCATCATTACCATAGTTACCAACATCATTGTTATCATCATTACCATAGTTACCAACATCATCATTGTTATCATCATTACCATAGTTACCAACATCATCATTGTTATCATCATTACCATAGTTACCAACATCATCATTGTTATCATCATTACCATAGTTACCAACATCATTGTTATCATCATTACCATAGTTACCAACATCACTATAGATACCATTATCATAGTTATCACCATCACTAAAGTTACCATCATTACCACAGTTATAACCATTATTAACTACAACCATTACCATAGTTACTACCATTACCATAGTTACTACCATTACCATAGTTACTACCATTACCATAGTTACTATCATTACCATAGTTACCACCATTACTATTGTCATCCAACTGCCACCAAGAACTAACATCGCATGTATAGTTAGATGCATGTCTTCATGCAATATCATCAAAGTCACCAACATACCTTACTGACATTAGAATACAGCTCTGCCAGGCAAGAACAAAACGTATCTAGTACATACCTTACTGACATTAGAATACAGCTCTGCCAGGCAAGAACAAAACTTATCTACATCCTGAAAAAATATATCATTAGTGTCATCATCATTATTTTGTAATTGGCATCATCATCGCCATCATAATCATCTAATGCAATCATTATTTTCAAATAAAATGGAAAAGTACCTGAGTTAGAAGTTGATCAGCGTTGGCTATTCTGTTATCCAAGTTGCTCATTTTATAATATGTAAAACCACTAGAACAAAACCAACAAAGAAATGAAATGAATTGATAATTATTCTCAATCAAATCAGAACAAATCATACAATCACACATGTATTACATTACAGTAGATGATTTCCCATAATTGAAAAAAAAGTCAAAATATTGACAGGTTGGTTCAATTGGAAGAGCATTGGTCTGTCAACCAAGAGGCAGCGGTTTGGGGATGGACCATCACTTTAAAATAATTGAGGAGAATGTTAGATTTATTTATAATTGTTAGACTTTGTGTCTTCTCAGATAAGGACGGTAAATTGTAGGTCATGTTTTGCCACACTATCACAATAACTACTAATCAAACTCATGCTTGTAAAACCGGATTACATACTTTAAATATTAGAGATTGTAAAGTGCATTGAGATATTATCCAAAATGTGATATATATGCAATAAGCACTACATTCAAAAAAAATATATATATAGTGCAAAAGTTTGATATTTAACCATGTTACCTTAAATATTTGTCAGTAAGGTACAGCGTCAGTCTTTTACGAAATCGAAGCTTTAACATGTTTAAGCCATACTGTTGAGTAATAAGAGATTTCAATTGTATTTATCATGTATTAAACTCTAATGATTTCACAAGCCCTGTTGGCATGATGACAGTGGTGCTAACAAACATTGACAAGCAATTCACAGACAGCTGTGGCACACGTTTATACAAAATTATTAGACATTCCAGTACTAAACCTATTCTTAACTGCACCATTTCTCACAAAATGACAACCAGACAGCTGTGGCACACGTTTATACAAAATTATTAGACATTCAAGTACTAAACCTATTCTTAACTGCACCATTTCTCACAAAATGACAACCAGACAGCTGTGGCACACTTTTATACAAAATTATTAGACATTCAAGTATTAAACCTATTCTTAACTGCACCAGTTTACCTTGAGTAAATTATTTACTATTGATATCTGAAAATTAAAACAAAAGAATAAATAAAGGCCCATTGTTTGAAGTACATGCATGTAAATATACACAGAATGTACTGGATGCAAAATAATTATGTGCATCATGATATCAAGGCTAATAAAGTGTAATGAAGAAGGTTACTCTAGACTGGGTTTATCAATTTTATGAAGTGTTAACATCTCTTGACAGTGTAACTTACTAGAGGCATTGCACAGGCAAACTCCAGGAGATTGTCTTTAAACCCACTAAAATCACCACCAATAATAGAGCTGAAATAAAATATTTTTATTATTATTATATTTGAGCATCTAAATCATTGCCCAACATTTAAACATCTAAATGGAGTGTCAATATGACTAGATTCAATAAATATTGGGGTCCCTGTCTTCAATTCATGTTACTGACCTCTCAATGACTGTACCATTATGGATCATCCACACATCACAATATGTCCTGGCTATCAATGACATGGCAACCAGCATTAAATAACCTAACTGAAAAACAAACAAATTCATAATCATATATTCCTTGACTAAAAAAACTGAACCATTTCCATTGTTGAAGCAGACCCTCATGACTGTAACTTGGTGACAAAAGTAGAAGAGTTTGATATTAAAAGTAAAGTAAATGTCTATGTTAAACATCCAATGTCCCTTCAGCATCTGGAAACCAGCACTGGTCTACCAGGGAGTGGATGATATACATACTCTGACTATATTTACCCCCAGCAAATGCCGGTACCCATTTATACACCTGGGTGGAGAGAGACACTGAGAGAGCAAAGTATCTTAAGTGTGCCTAAGGACCCGAAGTCCGATGCCTAAATCACTAGGCCACCACGTCTCTCTTATTAGCAAGTGCATTGTCCATTCATTTCTTTAAAGGTACGGATAGATCATTGTTGCAGTCCATAATACCAAGTTATTGTGTCCTTAACACTTAGAATTGGCTGTAATGCCATTTTTTAACATAACACCCCGCATATGAAAGAACTTTGTACATAATTCACCAAAAATACGACCACCACGGCAGTGACGCTTATTCAATATTTGTAGTACTAATAACCATGAAATGAGGATCATACCTCAGGAGTTGCCCAGCCTGGTATGATGATTCTGATCATCTTGATCAGCCTCCTAACAAACAAGAAAACAAAAAAAATTAGAACATGTGCAAATGAATTGAATTAATCTAGTGAACACCCGCTCCTGTGCAGTTGAGACCTCTTGGAGACTGGGTAGAAAGGCACCCCCTCTCCCTTAGGTTTTTTTTTTTTTTTTGTTATAGCACAAAGAGTAGAAAATGATTGGGAGAGTGGAGGTGGCCTGTGGAGGTTAGCTCATATTTAACAATGTGAACAATACAATATACTAGGTAAACACAAATTATTTACCTGAAAAACACCATATCAACAGCTGCTCTATCCTTCTTGGCTGCTTTGTCCTGAATTAAGCAAAACACTGTCATTATAAAAATATAGAGAATTACAAATGATTGCCCATGATTTCTTGGGAAATGCAGCTAAAGAAATATAACAAAATACAGTTATATTAAAGTCTTTAATTTGTTTGACTATCACAAAAATCAAATACAAAAAAGCTGAGAAGCTTTTCACCAATCTCTATTATATCTTTCCATGATTATAAGATTTAATTTAAGTTTAATTCAAAATGACATTGTGAGATGTGAAAAACGTCATGCAAATGTTCTAATAATCATCTTTTTCATAGTAACTGTTGCAACATAATCAAAGACCCAATAAGTTTAATTGTGCATAGTGAGATTTTATAGTGTTAATCAATACAGTAGCTAGTAACGGACATAAAAGAACAACTGAGGATACAGGTCATCACCATCCTTATGATTAGCCTACACTGTCTAATACATATTAATTACTAACTACTAATCAACCAAATGCTTCTAAAACCAGATAATATATGTTATAAATATTAGAGATCGTAAAGCGCATTGGGACATTAGGAGAAATACGCTGTATAAGTACTATGAAACATTATATAATATGTAAATAATATGTTTTGTAAGGCTGTTGTAAAGTATTATTTCTTCCATATTGCAATAAGGGAAATCCTGGTGGTCAGTTGGCTGAAAAAGGCCTGACCAATTGAGCAGTAGGTATAATAATATAATAATAATAATAATAATAATTTATAACTTGTAAAGTGCATGCTCAATAAAAATTATCACTTGCGCTATAAATTAAAATCAATTAAATATTTCACTAGTATAATATAACGCATAAAATCATAATGAAAAAGAAAGTGTCACTGTTCATAAGATAATCATGCGAATTTAAATTTAAAATAGATAATTAATACATATATACAGTAATAAGAAATTATTTATGGTATAAAATATATATAATAAAACAGCCTATTCAAGAATAATATTATGAATTGTAATGTAATTTAAAATAATATGTTTTTAAGTGTCGTTTAAATTCATGAACTGAGTTAAGTTCTCTGATTGCTTTTGGAAGAGTGTTCCACAACTTAGGCACTGCCATGATAAAAGATCTATCACCAATGGTAGCCTTTGATTTTATCGGTGGTACTGATAGTAATAATGATATGGTGGAACGTAAGTTATATCTCTGGGATTCTTTAACTTTAATTAGGTCTCTTATGTACTCGGGGCCGTCCCCTTGAATAGCTTTAAATGTGATAATGAGTATTTTGAAATTGACACGATAACGAATAGGTAGCCAATGCAGTTCACGGAGAAGCGGTGTGACATGGCAGAATCTTGGAGCTTTGTAAATAAGTCTTGCAGCACTGTTCATTACTCTTTGTAGTTTATTTAGCTGACAGTCAGGTAAGCCATAAAGTAGAGAGTTACACCTGTAGACAATCACCTAGGGTCTTGAATAAGGTAAACATTCCCACTGCTGTAAATGGCAAGAACAAAGCTGGAGGTACTGACGGTGCAGTGGTCTTGTAGAGGACCCAGGTTTGTCTAATTGTTAGTACACTAGTGCCTAGTACACACATCCTCAATACCAAAATAAAGGTAAATAAACAAACACATATATTGAGCATATTACATACTTGTTCTAGTTGAATATGCAGATCATGGGCATCCATTCTAAAAACAGAAATATAGTGTTTAATGATACATCTAATATGTAATAAGTTCTTCAAACCCCTCACACTATTGATTCAAGTAAAAGAATCAAGATGAAGTTTAGTACCATCAGTTGCAACAAGATCAAGACTGTAGCATAAAGACCTCTCCACTACAAACGTGATATTACTCGAAATATCTATGGCTAAACTATTTTATTAATCTTACAGATTATAAAACTTAAAAAATATTACAAGAACATAACAGGGGAAAAAATATTCCCCATCGAACAATGCACGTCAAAAACTTGAGCATTATTCAAAATGGAAATTTCCTGTGATCAAATTCACACAATAATATCGTATCGTCTATATAAATTTATGTCAATATTACTCATTTATAACTACACAATCTAAAATCAACCTTACTAATCTAAATTAATCAATTTTCCCTCTTGAGTCTGCATTTAGTACGAACAGTGCCATAGGTAATTTCTTATTGGCCAAAGGTCAAACCGAGAAATTAAATCACAATAAATAGACTTACTTCTTCTTTCTTTCTTCGTGATCTCTTAATTGTTTCTTCCACATTAGAAACATTCCACAAGCTGCAGAGGATACTAAAGCTGCGGAAACTTTTGGTGTGAGCCATTTTGATGGATTTGCAGTCAAAATCTTACTAAATACCACCATTTTGAATTTTGCACTGCGCCTGGGGACTGGGATAAAATCAGGTGAGATGCGAGAAAAACTGGCAAAAGAAAAATTTGATCAAGGATCAAGGATCGAAGAACTATGGACTGTGAAGTTTGTTTGTTATTTTATTTTGTGAGTGTTGCATGCATATAAAAGCAAAATACAAAACTACAAAATCATCATATGATATAACGATATATGCACAAATATTATAAATCATAACGAGATATAAACAAAAAATCGTATCACTTGAAAAAAATATTCCAAAAATAGTATTATCTTGAAACAAAACTTTATTCACAATTTAGGCTTAAGGTAATTCCGTACGTAGTTTTGCACTGCGCATAGTACTGCACATGTTTCACGATTTTTGGTTTCAGGACTTTTATCATGTAATCTAGTTAAATTATTGTAAAGTGCTTTTTAAAACACCCAGTCATCTCTCGGAAAACCTGTTTTTTGATATGTAAAGTGACGATATGTTTCACAATATTTCGCAAACTAGCACGGCGAAAATTATTTGTTATAATATAACATCAAATATATTTAAAATTGAGCATAGGTCATCGGGCTAAATTTTGAGAAATTTCCAAAATACTTTCCGCTGAGGACTTTTTCGAATCTATTAGCAACTCGTGCGCACCTTGATATTTAGTCAATTTCTTCAAGATCGTATATTTTTTATACTTCTGTTCATATTTTTTTAACAAAATAAAGTGCAGTCATTTGAATAGAACAATAATTTTGCTCTTAAAAGACAAATATTTGTGTTTTTTCCCCCTTTCTCTACGGTTTTTGACGGTTTTTTCTTTACGTTCTCAAGTCACCAAAATGCATGAACTTTGACGTCATATTGCGCAAAAAGGAAGTCGGCGACTCCCCTTTTTCAGCTCTTTTATTGTATTTTCTGAAATCGTTTTTCAGAATTGTTTGTTAGAACGAGTATTAAAAAAAAATCATCCGGCGGTTTTATTTCTACGGAATTACGTATACCTTGCAGACAAACAATAAAATAAGATCAAGAGATCTCATATATACATTAATAATAATAATGATAATAATAATAATAATAATAATAATAATAATAATAATAATAATAATAATAATAATAATAATAATAATAATAATAATAATAACAATTTATTTCTTGTTAAGCGCATCCCAATATTTCTCGATGCGCTTTACAATTTACATTGCCATAACATACTACTGAAGCTTTGCCTGTGATATAAATGTTTTCTTTTTATTTCCATCATTGATCATCGTTGACATGTCATCACAATCTAGCTCTGGATACGGGGTAAAGCCTCTCAAGGGTGGTGACAGTAGTTGCTGTCTCTTCTTAGGAAACGCGCGAGATGGAACGTTCAATTCATCAAAATCATTTTTGTTTGTAAAACGTGGATAATCATAGCCATTAATTTTGTTATGACTAACTTTCTTCTTATGACATAAAGGGGTGTAAACAACACGTTTTGCTTTGCTTTTAGATAAATCTTTTCCTGAACTGAGATGATGTTCTGGGTAAAAGGACGTCAAAAGCTCAGATCCCGCTTGATAGTTCTCAGAATTGTCATCATTTTCCCTCATTTCTCTCGTTCTTCTATTTCGTCTTTCACAAAGGAATATTTCTTCATTTTGACTTCTTGGGCTCTCTTGAAAGAAAGACGTCATTCTGCTGCTTTCTATTCCGTCAATCTGTGGTAATTTAAATTCAATATTTTGCGCAATTTTCTGCGCATGTGATGTTTGATATCCATAACGGACATACACATCTCGAAGACTTACATCTCGGGTCGGTGGGGGTGGCGGGATTGTTTTAAGCTTATTATTGTAATGCATGTAGTCTTCGACGAGGATTTTTGGAACTGCGTTTGTGTTCTTTTTTGCTGCATCTTTTGGCTTTGTGTGAATAGTGTAGCCGACAACTTCTGATCGTCCCAAAGGCTCTTGTACAACATCTCTGGATTCTGAATTAGCAGGCAGTTTTTTCGCGGCGTCTTTATAATGGCTTCTTGGATGTATTTTGACACTTTTATTCTCTTGTTCTACCTTGTTGCTGGCTTTTGGTAGGTTAGAGGTTTTGCGAGCCCTTAAATTACCTAGTATTTTTCTCTCCATTTCTTTGGAGCCATTCTTAGTTTTGAGAAGAAGAGATACCAGGTGGTCGAGAATTTGTACTTCTTCATCTTTGGTTATGACACTATTTCCAAACGTTTTCTTCTTAAATTTATTCTTCGTGCTTCCATTCTTGGTAGCCTTGGTCACAAAATGACCATTTTCCTTTTTGAAGTTATAAACATCAGGAAAAGTAGGACTGTTATAAGGCAATTCATCTTTCCCAAGACAAACATCATTGCTCATTTTTCTTGATGGAAAGCTCAAATTTACCGTCTTTGCTGGCCTCAATTTGTTGAAAATTGGTTGTAGTTTTTGTTGTTTTTTGTTTCGTTGTGTACTTTTTGTCTTCAGCTCTTTTATCTGAGCTGCCATATTTGTTCTGGCCTTTGCCGTTGTATAGATCACTGGGCGATGTGACTTTGCGTTTTGCAGTGCCAACAATTCCCGTAGTTTCTGTTCTAAAGTGATGTCCATATTGTTTTTTATTCCTGCCCGAACTGCTATTGCATAAAAAAGCTCCACAGCATCTTCAGAGTGAGACATTTTGTACTTTGTTTCTCTAGCATAGAATTAATTGCTTCACAATTTATCAGCATTAACGTGAATGGTTTCGTCAATTTAGTTTCTTTGTTGTTCTTTGTCGGAAAAAAATATAACATTCAGATGGCTTTTTCGTTAACTTGTACTGCGGTTGTCTGCTTGTCTAAACACACTTTCCAACTTTTCAGTGGCTTTTAGACAAACAATTCTCAAGACAACATAAAATCATTTGTTATCAATCCCTCGAAACCTCAACCATGGATTGAAAGAGTCTGCAGGCTTTGTTGACGCAAATGCCATTAAACGACATAAAAGCTATAGATAAGCAAGTACCAACATTTTCGCTGCGAGGCTTCAAGCGATGAACAATTTACTTGAAATCAAAACATGTGCCGTCTCTTCTCATCTTATTTATCGCTTAGAAACTCTGGACTTCGTCGTAAACTAAAACTTTTTCATCATACAAATTCCTTGATAATAAAGTGATCAAACAACGCCGGAAACACAATGATTAATCTCTTCAATTAGTTGTTTTAAATCCAGCTATAGTTGGACAAATGTACGCACTATTGTTCAAAATACTGTAGAGATTTACCTTTATTGTGTTTGTCATATCTAAACTTATTAAATTTATGATAATTGTATATATACATAGCGAGTGACGATCAAGGTTAGGCAGTTTAGAAATGATTTCGAAATGATTGCTCATTTTTCACGCACTTGATGGAGGTAGCTGACGTCAGTTTTTGAGCATTAGGAGGTGCTCAGTCCATTAATTGTATTATAGTTAATGGTGCTACACATTTTAGCTGACCATTCATTTTTGTGCTAAAAAAATGCTTGTTTCTCAGTACTTGATGCATCCTTCTCAACAACACGTTCACTGGTTAGTTAGTTGCACGCGTTGAGTTGATTTTTGATTTGTGCAATACGTCCTGATTGCTTTAAAGGAGAAATATTATTTTCATCAGAGCACGGTCGTTTTCTTATGCTTAGCTCGACTCCCAATCTTTAGAGTTAGGCGCGGTATTGACCCTATATCGTTTATCCGATAATTAGAAACCGATATTATCGTCTCTATTATATATCTTTTATATGTCACTAGATGTCTTCCTTGGGCCTCTCTGACTACCTTGATAATGCGATATTATCTGATAATATCATTAATTACATCTAATAGATAGTCACTAGATGTGCCCTCTCTCCCTGTCCGAAACCCTTGATATCGCGATATTATCTGATAATATCATTAATTACATCTAATAGATAGTCACTAGATGTGCCCTCTCTCCCTGTCCAAAACCCTTGATATCGCGATATTATCTGATAATATCATTAATTACATCTAATAGATAGTCACTAGATGTGCCCTCTCTCCCTGTCCAAAACCCTTGATATCGTGATATTATCTGATAATATCATTAATTACATCTATTAGATAGTCACTAGATGGGCCCTCTCTCCCTGTCCAAAACCCTTGATATCGCGATATTATCTGATAATATCATTAATTACATCTAATAGATAGTCACTAGATGGACCCTCTCTCCCTGTCCAAAACCCTTGATATCGCGATATTATCTGATAATATCATTAATTACATCTAATAGATAGTCACTAGATGGACCCTCTCTCCCTGTCCGAAACCCTTGATATCGCGATATTATCTGATAATATCATTAATTACATCTATTAGATAGTCACTAGATGTGCCCTCTCTCCCTGTCCAAAACCCTTGATATTGCGATATTATCTGATAATATCATTAATTACATCTAATAGATAGTCACTAGATGTGCCCTCTCTCCCTGTCCGAAACCCTTGATATCGCGATATTATCTGATAATATCATTAATTACATCTAATAGATAGTCACTAGATGTGCCCTCTCTCCCTGTCAGAACCCATTGATATTGCGATATTATCTGATAATATCATTAATTACATCTAATAGATAGTCACTAGATGTGCCCTCTCTCCCTGACAGAACCCATTGATATTGCGATATTATCTGATAATATCATTAATTACATCTAATAGATAGTCACTAGATGTGCCCTCTCTCCCTGTCCAAAACCCTTGATATCGCGATATTATCTGATAATATCATTAATTACATCTATTAGATAGTCACTAGATGTGCCTCTTGTAGCAGCCCGAAACCATTGGTATTGCGATAATATCATAATATGATTTCAAAATGGCGGATGGTTTTTGATATTTCATAGTTGGATGAAAGAAATGTCTCCTCATCATTTAATATGGTGTGATATTCGGTCATTATATTACTTAATAAGTAAAAAGGATATATTCTTCATAGAAAAAATGTTGAGTAGTTTAAAGCTATTTGAAATAAACAATTTTGATGTTAGTCTGTACGAACAGATTTTAGTTTGGGATGTAGCTTTTGGAAGTTTGCTGCCGGAAAGCTATGGCTTAATACAAGCCAGTTAAGAGTTTATTTGCGATCTAATCGGTTCTAAGATACGTATGATATCTTTTATTTACATGGAATGTTATTGTACCAAAATGGAAACACGATTTAAACAAGAGATTTTCTTGGATGCATGCCTGGAGAAACACTAAACCACTCTTGATATTTTGATATTATCCGATACTATACAATAAAGTCCCACAATGCTTTGCGCTACTTTACTTTTGAAAAGACATGTTTTCGATTTCATGGTTATGTGAAAGAAATGTTTCCTTGTCACATAATATGGAACGATATACAGACATCAGCATAATTTAACGAATTACAAGGAATAAAGTTCTTAAGCCAGGCATTCTGGAATTATGCGTGTAATGTCATGGACGGGCATAATCGGTCCCTCTCCGCAAAATTTAGTAAATCGCACATAATCGTGCATAATTTGTAAAATTAGACAAATATAAACCTGATGCGAAACTTTGCTACACCTTTAAGCTGTTTATTGTTGCTTTTTTTCTAAAATATTGCGCACATATAAACTATCCGTATCGTCTACCATCTTGAAATTAGCGACAGAGAGGAGCCTGGGAAAAAACATCAAATGATGGTTTTCCAAAATGGCGGACGGTAGGTAAAGAACAGCAGAAAGAACGTTTCAGTTTGCAATTGTTGAAAAACGTCGTAAACAGTGCATAACATTACATTGATTTGTAAAGGAGATAACTATATTCAAAACTCTAGAATCTGTAGATATGATTGTTTGAATCATACAATCTAAGTATTAAGTACTGTTGCTGAGTTGTATATAGAATAAATTCTTAAAGGAACAATTTAGAGTGGTATATATAGTTTTACAGGCATAGTGCATTTGTTTTTTTAATCATCAGTATAATGAAGATAGTACATCCTTACTGCTACAGCTTATAGTACTTATTATTAGTATAATGATGATACATGTAATATTCTGCTTGTTGAAAAGCATGTCCAATAAATTTACGCATAGCATTGTATTGCATTATATGGCCATAACATGTTATCATCTATTCACTAACTGATTGAATATCACAGCACCATAGTATTACAAGGGTATAATATCACACTACCATCGTATCACAGTACCATAGTATCACAGTACCATAGTATCACACTACCATCGTATCACCGTACCATAGTATCACACTACCATCGTATCACAGTACCATAGTATCACAGTACCATAGTATCACACTACCATAGTATCACAGTACCATACCATCACCATACCATAGTATCGTATAGTACCATAGTATCACAGTACCATAGTATCACACTACCATACCATCCCTGTACCATAGTATCGTATAGTACCATAGTATCACAGTACCATAGTATCACAGTACCATAGTATCGTATAGTACCATAGTATCACAGTACCAAAGTATCACAGTACCATAGTATTACACTACCATACCATCACCTTACCATAGTATCGTATAGTACCATAGTATCACCGTACCATAGTATCACACTACCATAGTATCACAGTACCATAGTATCACAGTACCATAGTATTACACTACCATACCATCACCGTACCATAGTATCGTATAGTACCATAGTATCACCGTACCATAGTATCACACTACCATACCATCACCGTACCATAGTATCACACTACCATACCATCACCGTACCATAGTATCGTATAGTACCATACCATCACCGTACCATAGTATCACAGTACCAAAGTATCACAGTACCATAGTATCACAGTACCATAGTATCACAGTACCATAGTATCACACTACCATAGTATCACAGTACCATAGTATCACAGTACCATGGTATCACAGTACCATAGTATCACAGTACCATGATAGTATCACAGTACCATACCATCACCGTACCATAGTATCATATAGTACCATAGTATCACACTACCATAGTATCACAGTACCATAGTATCACAGTACCATACCATCACCGTACCATAGTATCATATAGTACCATAGTCTCACAGTACCATAGTATCACAGTACCATAGTATCACAGTACCATACCATCACCGTACCATAGTATCGTAAAGTATCTTAGTATCACAGTACCATAGTATCACAGTGCCATAGTATCACAGTATCACAGTACCATAGTATCACACTAACATACCATCACAGTACCATAGTATCACAGTACCATACCATCACCGTACCATAGTATCACAGTACCATCCTATCACAGTACCATACTATCATACTACCATAGTATCATATAGTACTATGGTATCACCATACAATAGTATCATAAAACCATAGTATCACAGTACCATAGTATCACAATACCATAGTATCACAGTACCATCCTATCACAGTACCATACCATCACCGTACCATAGTATCACACTACCATATTATCACAGTACCATAGTATCACACTACCATACCATCACCGTACCATAGTATCACACTACCATAGTATCACAGTACCATACAATCACCGTACCATAGTATCATATAGTACCATACCATCACCGTACCATAGTATCACAGTACCAAAGTATCACAGTACCACAGTATCACAGTACCATAGTATCACAGTACTATACCATCACTGTACCATAGTATCGTATAGTACCCTAGTATCACAGTACCATAGTATCACAGTACCATAGTATCACAGTATCACAGTACCATAGTATCACACTACCATAGTATCACGCTACCTTATCATCACCGTAGAATAGTATCGTATAGTACCATAGTGTCACAGTTCCATAGTATCACAGTGCCATAGTATCACAGTACCATACCATCACCGTATCATAGTATCATATAGTACCATAGTCTCAAAGTACCATAGTATCACAGTACCATAGTATCACAGTACCATACCATCACCATACCATAGTATCGTATAGTACCATAGTGTCACAGTTCCATAGTATCACAGTGCCATAGTATCACACTACCATACCATCACCGTACCATAGTATCGTATAGTACCATAGTATCACAGTACCATAGTATCACACTACCATAGTATCACAGTACCATACCATCACAGTACCATAGTATCATATAGTACCATAGTCTCACAGTACCATAGTATCACACTACCATACCATCACAGTACCATAGTATCATATAGTACCATAGTCTCACAGTACCATAGTATCACAGTACCATACAATCACCGTACTATAGTATCTTAAGTATCATAGTATCACACTATCATAGTATCACGCTACCTTATCATCACCGTAGCATAGTATCACAGTACCATAGTATCACAGTGCCATAGTATTACACTACCATAGTATCACAGTTCCATACCATCACCGTACCATAGTATCACAGTACCATAGTATCACAGTACCATAGTATCACTACCATAGTATCACAGTACCATAGTATCACACTACCATAGTATCACACTACCATACCATCACCGTACCATAGTATCGTAAAGTATCATAGTATCACACTACCATAGTATCACACTACCATAGTATCACACTGCCATACCATCACTGTACCATAGTATCGTATAGTACCAAGTATCACAGTACCATAGTATCACAGTACCATAGTATCACAGTACCATAGTATCACAGTACCATAGTATCACAGTACCATAGTATCACACTACCATAGTATCACACTACCATACCATCACCGTACCATAGTATCGTATAGTAGCATAGTATCACAGAACCATAGTATCACAGTTATACCATAGTATCACAGTATCACAGTACCATAGTATCACACTAACATAGTATCACGCTACCTTATCATCACCGTAGCATATTATCGTATAGTACCATAGTGTCACAGTTTCATAGTATCACAGTGCCATAGTATCACACTACCATAGTATCACACTACCATAGTATCACAGTACCATAGTATCACAGTACCATAGTATCGTATAGTACCATAGTATCACAGTACCATAGTATCACACTACCATAGTATCACACTACCTTACCATCACCGTAGCATAGTATCACAGTACCATAGTATCACAGTACCATAGTATCACAGTACCATAGTATCACAGTACCATAGTATCACAGTACCATAGTATCACAGTACCATAGTATCACTACCATACCATCACCGTACCATAGTATCACAGTACCAAAGTATCACACTACCATAGTATCACACTACCATACCATCACCGTACCATAGTATCGTATAGTACCATAGTATCACCGTACCATAGTATCACAGTACCATAGTATCACAGTACCATAGTATCACAGTACCATAGTGTCACAGTTCCATAGTATAGTATAGTACCATAGTATCACAGTACCATAGTATCACACTACCATACCATCACCGTACCATAGTATCGTATAGTACCATAGTATCACCGTACCATAGTATCACCGTACCATAGTATCACAGTACCATAGTATCACAGTACCATAGTATCACAGTACCATAGTATCACAGTACCATAGTATCACAGTACCATAGTCTCAAAGTACCATAGCATCACAGTACCATAGTATCACAGTACCATAGTATCACACTACCATAGTATCACAGTACCATAGTATCACAGTACCATAGTATCGTATAGTACCATAGTATCACAGTACCATAGTATCACACTACCATAGTATCACACTACCTTACCATCACCGTAGCATAGTATCACAGTACCATAGTATCACAGTACCATAGTATCACAGTACCATAGTATCACAGTACCATAGTATCACTACCATAGTATCACAGTACCATACCATCACCGTACCATAGTATCACAGTACCAAAGTATCACACTACCATAGTATCACACTACCATACCATCACCGTACCATAGTATCGTATAGTACCATAGTATCACCGTACCATAGTATCACAGTACCATAGTATCACAGTACCATAGTATCACAGTACCATAGTGTCACAGTTCCATAGTATAGTATAGTACCATAGTATCACACTACCATACCATCACCGTACCATAGTATCGTATAGTACCATAGTATCACCGTACCATAGTATCACCGTACCATAGTATCACAGTACCATAGTATCACAGTACCATAGTATCACAGTACCATAGTGTCACAGTTCCATAGTATAGTATAGTACCATAGTATCACACTACCATAGTATCACACTACCATACCATCACCGTACCATAGTATCGTATAGTACCATAGTATCACAGTACCATAGTATCACACTACCATAGTATCACAGTACCATACCATCACAGTACCATAGTATCATATAGTACCATAGTCTCACAGTACCATAGTATCACACTACCATACCATCACAGTACCATAGTATCATATAGTACCATAGTCTCACAGTACCATAGTATCACAGTACCATACAATCACCGTACTATAGTATCTTAAGTATCATAGTATCACACTATCATAGTATCACGCTACCTTATCATCACCGTAGCATAGTATCACAGTACCATAGTATCACAGTGCCATAGTATTACACTACCATAGTATCACAGTTCCATACCATCACCGTACCATAGTATCACAGTACCATAGTATCACAGTACCATAGTATCACTACCATAGTATCACAGTACCATAGTATCACACTACCATAGTATCACACTACCATACCATCACCGTACCATAGTATCGTAAAGTATCATAGTATCACACTACCATAGTATCACACTACCATAGTATCACACTGCCATACCATCACTGTACCATAGTATCGTATAGTACCAAGTATCACAGTACCATAGTATCACAGTACCATAGTATCACAGTACCATAGTATCACAGTACCATAGTATCACAGTACCATAGTATCACACTACCATAGTATCACACTACCATACCATCACCGTACCATAGTATCGTATAGTAGCATAGTATCACAGAACCATAGTATCACAGTTATACCATAGTATCACAGTATCACAGTACCATAGTATCACACTAACATAGTATCACGCTACCTTATCATCACCGTAGCATATTATCGTATAGTACCATAGTGTCACAGTTTCATAGTATCACAGTGCCATAGTATCACACTACCATAGTATCACACTACCATAGTATCACAGTACCATAGTATCACAGTACCATAGTATCGTATAGTACCATAGTATCACAGTACCATAGTATCACACTACCATAGTATCACACTACCTTACCATCACCGTAGCATAGTATCACAGTACCATAGTATCACAGTACCATAGTATCACAGTACCATAGTATCACAGTACCATAGTATCACAGTACCATAGTATCACAGTACCATAGTATCACTACCATACCATCACCGTACCATAGTATCACAGTACCAAAGTATCACACTACCATAGTATCACACTACCATACCATCACCGTACCATAGTATCGTATAGTACCATAGTATCACCGTACCATAGTATCACAGTACCATAGTATCACAGTACCATAGTATCACAGTACCATAGTGTCACAGTTCCATAGTATAGTATAGTACCATAGTATCACAGTACCATAGTATCACACTACCATACCATCACCGTACCATAGTATCGTATAGTACCATAGTATCACCGTACCATAGTATCACCGTACCATAGTATCACAGTACCATAGTATCACAGTACCATAGTATCACAGTACCATAGTATCACAGTACCATAGTATCACAGTACCATAGTCTCAAAGTACCATAGCATCACAGTACCATAGTATCACAGTACCATAGTATCACACTACCATAGTATCACAGTACCATAGTATCACAGTACCATAGTATCGTATAGTACCATAGTATCACAGTACCATAGTATCACACTACCATAGTATCACACTACCTTACCATCACCGTAGCATAGTATCACAGTACCATAGTATCACAGTACCATAGTATCACAGTACCATAGTATCACAGTACCATAGTATCACTACCATAGTATCACAGTACCATACCATCACCGTACCATAGTATCACAGTACCAAAGTATCACACTACCATAGTATCACACTACCATACCATCACCGTACCATAGTATCGTATAGTACCATAGTATCACCGTACCATAGTATCACAGTACCATAGTATCACAGTACCATAGTATCACAGTACCATAGTGTCACAGTTCCAT
This sequence comes from Diadumene lineata, assembly GCA_918843875.1. NCBI lineage: Eukaryota > Metazoa > Cnidaria > Anthozoa > Actiniaria > Diadumenidae > Diadumene > Diadumene lineata. The sequence goes on from OU974071.1 coordinate 2,744,539, forward strand.
AGTATAGTATAGTACCATAGTATCACACTACCATACCATCACCGTACCATAGTATCGTATAGTACCATAGTATCACCGTACCATAGTATCACCGTACCATAGTATCACAGTACCATAGTATCACAGTACCATAGTATCACAGTACCATAGTGTCACAGTTCCATAGTATAGTATAGTACCATAGTATCACACTACCATAGTATCACACTACCATACCATCACCGTACCATAGTATCGTATAGTACCATAGTATCACCGTACCATAGTATCACACTAACATAGTATCACCGTACCATAGTATCACAGTACCATAGTATCACAGTACCATAGTATCACAGTACCATAGTGTCACAGTTCCATAGTATAGTATAGTACCATAGTATCACACTACCATAGTATCACACTACCATACCATCACCGTACCATAGTATCGTATAGTACCATAGTATCACCGTACCATAGTATCACCGTACCATAGTATCACCGTACCATAGTATCACAGTACCATAGTATCACAGTACCATAGTATCACAGTACCATAGTGTCACAGTTCCATAGTATAGTATAGTACCATAGTATCACAGTACCATAGTATCGTATAGTACCATAGTATCACAGTACCATAGTATCACACTACTATAGTATCACACTACCTTACCATCACCGTAGCATAGTATCACAGTACCATAGTATCACAGTACCATAGTATCACAGTACCATAGTATCACAGTACCATAGTATCACAGTACCATAGTATCACTACCATAGTATCACACTACCATACCATCACCGTACCATAGTATCGTATAGTACCATAGTATCACAGTACCATAGTATCACAGTACCATAGTATCACAGTACCATAGTGCAAAGTATTGCCCACATTTAATGTTTTATCTATCATCTTCATAATAATGTTATCAGTTACAATGAACGTTATCATGTATCACTAGAGTGCACACACTAAAAGTGTGCAAGATAAATACCACTAAATAGTGTTATTTTATGCTGATTTTATTGTTGTTTTTTTGAGAGAACTGTTTTAATAAATATCCACTAATTATCGAATATTAGTACGCTATCGACACTATCAAACATGCTTGTCCAAAAATGATTAAGATGACCGTTTTCAAATATCCAATAATTACCAGATATTATTACGGTATGGATAATATCAAACGCACATATCCAAAAATGTAATGAGATTATCATGTTTTTAAAATATCTGATAATTACCAGATATTATTACGGTATGGATAATATCAAACACACATATCCAAAAATGTAATTAGATTATCATGTTTTTAAAATATCCGATAATTATCAGATATTATTGCTCTATCGATAATATCAAACGCGCGCAACCAAAAATGTATTTAGATGACCGTGTTTTAAGATATCCGATAATTATCAGATATTACTACGCCATCGATAATATCAAACGCGCGCATCCAGAAATGTATTTAGATGACCGTGTTTTAAGATATCCGATAATTATCAGATATTAGTACGCTATCGATATTATCAAACGTGTGTTCCCAAAACTGAATCGAGGTAACCGTTCCGTAAGATATCCGATAATTATCAGATATTAGTACGCTATCGATATTATCAAACGTGTGTTCCCAAAACTGAATCGAGGTAACCGTTCCGTAAGATATCCGATAATTATCAGATATTAGTACGCTATCGATATTATCAAACGTGTGTTTCCAAAACTGAATGGAGGTAACCGTTCCGTAAGATATCCGATAATTATCAGATATTGCATACAATATCGATATGGTAATCGATGTTCACAATATTAGATACGCGGAAAATATCAACGTAACTATCGGATAAACGATATAGGGTCGATACCGCGCCTAAATGAATCTTTACGTATCAAACTGCAAGAAATTTGTTGTATATTGTGCCATCATTGATTTTGTGTAACATAAAGAGTATTCTATCGATAGCCATTGAAATATGGAACAAGAAGGAAAATGAATTAAAGAATGAAAACAATATAACAATAATTCTGATCTCTAGGGCCATTATGCAGCTTTCAATTGCAAAATCCTATTTGAAGCTTTGTAAAGTAATTATTTAATTTCAGTCTTATTTCGCCGGTGGGAGCAATTATAGAATACCATGTCACATGTTTTACGCTAGTTGGATAAGGCTGAGTGGCACACTAAAATCGTTCTTTTGGCTGCTGACCTGATATGTCTAATAATTTATAATATAAACAAATTGAACAATCCTTACCATAATATCATAGACAAAGTAAATGTCTACTTATTTTACAATTTCAAATGGGCATAAATAAAAAGCTGTCGGCACACGGTCACACCCGTTCAACCTCAAGGTCGAACAAAGACTTAAAACAATAGGCTTTCTAACCATATTTTTTATTAAAAATTTTTAGACCATGCATTTTAAACATGTTTACATTTTTACTGCAAAGATTATCGTTGATTCCCTTTCAATATTTTTCCCGCTGCTAGAATCTATGCTGGGAACTTAAACTGAAATTTAGGGAAAGGGAGGCGCTTATTTCGTGCGCGACTAGTTATTCTCTAGCAGTGATTGAGTATACTTAGTGTTAAAAAGACAATTAACCAGAAGTCAATATTTCCAAGGAATGTACGTACTATGAACGGTCCAGTTAACACGCAAAAATATTTGCTGTCCACCTGATCAGAATAATCAACTACATATCAAAGACTTAACGTTTTCCGATCATAAAAATTGTCCGATTAGGTCAAAGTGTTCACCACGATGGTCGAGTGGCCGGTTCTCATCCTAACTCACTGATCTTTTGATTAGAGCTAGTTGGATGCTTGTCAACATATATACTACTATCGACCGGGAGTACAAGCAGTTAGTGGAGATGTGATAATATCGTTAACTGACTCTGTTTTTATTTTTGTTTTATTAACTTTAATTAATTTGTCTATAAGTTTGCAATCAATGCCGTGTATTAAGTGATTCGAGTCTCATGTACTCTTTTTGCCTTAGCTCTTTTTTTTGGTTTGTTTTTGTTTTATTTTTGATTTTTTGATTTTTTTATTATTAGTTTTTATTTTACTCTATAAAACACATATCTATTGAACAAATTGGTGAACAATGTAAACTATGGTAATAGCCCGAGTGAAAATGTCGACTCTGCGCCTGCGAAAAAGCCGATTTAATTTTTTAATATATTTTACGCACAATTGAGACCTGGACTGACGTTTGCATTGTGAGAAGTTTGGACATATCATTCATGATTTATAAATTGTAGATTGGATGTTCTATTTATATGATTTGGGATATGACCAACAGCACTGTCCAACTTATCCATACCTGATAGTAATGGTGATAATGATGATGATGATTGTGATTATAAAAAATTACTCATTTATTTATTTAT